>APFE030556871.1:29251-59744 GCA_000404065.3 Pinus taeda | reverse complement strand
CATGAGAATGGGAGGACCTGAGTATGCATGTAGAGAAGAAAAGGATTCCTTTGAAGAAGCCATATGATGTGAAGCTCCGGAATCGATGATCCATTCTTGTGGTGCAGAATGAGGAGCAATCAAAGCATGCCCGTTACCTCTTGGATCTGGTGCTTTTTCTCCAGACTTCTTCTTAGCATTCTCAGGAATGTGGTCTCCAAGATTGTGTTGCTAGAGTGTCTGTGCCATAAGATCTATAGTCTTCTTCATGCATGCAGATTCAGGATGAAAACCACGGTGGCAATAATTGCACATTGATTGCTCTTTTGTTCCTTTCCTTTCCTTTGAGCCAGATGATCCATCAGGGGGTTTGGGATGTCTTCCCTTTCTTGGATCAGGGTCCTTCTTCCCTTTTCCTTTCTGATGGTCTTTGGAATTTGCCTTTCCTTTTGCATGCACAGTAAGTGCATGCGCTTTGGAATTTTTAAGTGTGCCCATTTTGATGAGCTTATCTTGCTCATGCATCAAAGACTGAATAAAAGAATCCAGTGAGGGCATCTTCCAAGCTACACCAGTTGCAGATCTGACTGTGTGGAATGTAGAGACGTATACTGCATACTCTGGACCAATTTTTGATAAAATGGAAAGAATTAGTTGATTTTCTTGCTTGCATTTGTCGATCCCGCATCCTTTCAGCTGAACCAACAAGGCTTTATACCTTGTGAAAAAATCTTGAATGTTCTCAAAGTTTCTCGGATCTAATGAGTTTAACTCATTTTCGAGAATGTGACCTTGCATTTCATCCTGTTTTCCAAACAATCATTCCAAAATTTTCCATACTTCATTTGGAGTTGAACATGATTCAACATGAAATAGCAGTTCCGGAGAAATAGATAAACATAGGATGCCGAAGGCCTCGTCCATGTGATTGAAATATCTTGTTTTCTCCATTGCCGATGTTGGTTCAACTTTCGTTTCCATGGTTATTCAAAATAAGCCTCTACTTTTGAGACGAAGTTGAATCTTTGGCTTCCATTCGAAATAATTATATGGAGTGAGAATTATCGATTGGGGAAACTCCAATTTAGACTCCATTCTTTATTGTTGCTTCAATCTTCTAAACCTGCAAATAAAATTGCTTGTGCATTGATTACAAATCCCAATGCTCTGATACCATGTAAGACTTTTGAGATACACAGATCTAGATCTGCAAAACAATAAACAAGATTGCAAGAGAAGGAAGGAAGCGAGCAAGAATTGAGAAAAGAATGAAAAATTGATTCTACAATATTAGTTTTTAGAATAAATACATAAAAGCAACTAAGTTAAGCTTAGTTGTACATGCAATAACTAAAGCTAACTAAAGCTAAGTGTGCTTTATCTTATGTTAATGTGTACATGTGCCACATGCAAGCAATAAGTTAACTGAAGGTAATCTAGGTGCATGTACACCAACACAGCTAGTCTAAGTGCATGTACACCAACATCCCTCAAGCACGCTCCGCAACTTGAATTTCTGACCAAAATAATTGGATCCATCTAACTTGTTGTTTTCATTGAAGTAAACTTCAGCTCATTGGTTATTCATCTTGAATGAATAAAAAACTTCAACCCACAATTAAAAAAAAAAAAAAACCAACCCCAAATCTTCCAAATCTTCAAAACTAATGCAAATACTGAATCCAAACAAAACTTAGTCCAAATCACTTCAATTCCTTATTTCAAAAAATAATTTCCCTCCCTTAAAGAGTTAAAGAGCCCCTCCATATTCAAATAAAAAACCCCTCCTTTTCAATCGCCCCTTTCCTTTCTCCTTTTTAAAATGATTACTTAAATTCTCTCCTTTTAAAAGAAATCTCCCCTTTAATTAAAACGCTCTTCCTTTTTTCTTTAATTAAAAGACTTAGCAATGGAATTCGAAATCGTGAAAGCGTGAAATAAGGGTTTTTTTTAATTCTAAATCATGGAAGGGAAATATAAGAACATGAATGAATTCCAAATCATGAAATTTTAAATGGACTTCGAAATTTCTATAATCATGAAATTATATGGCACAAATTTTCAAATTTAAAATCACCATAATCCCCAGCGCTTCCCTGTCCATGCCTTCGATCTTTACATGCCCCAATCGACAGCGCTGCCTCATGCTCTCACAATGCCAGCATTCACCCAAAACCCATGAAGCAGCAACTTACAGGCAAGAAATCTTGGCCTCTGCGCAGTCAAGAGATCTCATATGAGCGATCTCAATTTTGGCCAGAAATCCGTCTGCGAAAACTGAGAACCCATGCAACCCCCTCCAACACGCAGATTATGGCGCGACCTCCCACACAGCAATGGGTCTCCAACACGCAGTTCACTGAGCGGCTTCCTCCATGGAACTTCGATCCACTATATTTCACCGTGCAGCCTCCACGCACCTCTGATCTCGACAGTCCTGCAGCAATCCAAACAACCTTGTCACCGCAAAATTCACAGTGGCCTCCTCTTCACCGTAAGCTCCTCATCAAAGAGCCCTTCTTCTACAATGCATAGTGGAGCTATACGCTGTGGTAAAAAATGCACTGCCTATCGACAGCGAAGAAATCCAGAGCAATCAATGCTTTTCTCAAATCGGTACTCCACCTTGCAGGCAGACTTCATAGCAAACTCTACGAACACAGTCGGTGCGATTATCAGTGCTCCACTTGCGTCGCTCTGACTAATAAAAAATTTGTAAGACGAGAAGTGAAATAGGTGCGACCATTGCGCCAATTGCTGCGCTGGTTTTTCTCACTCTCCACTTAGGGTACACGGATCCTCAGCCTTGTCACTCTGATACCATGTCAAAAATACTACAAATCAATTTTATCAATCAATTAAGCAGCGTATGAAAACTATTGGTAAGACTGCTCTACCTCATTCATTCTATGATGAATATATATCATAGTTAACAAATTCAAATTCGATTCGATATGATAAAAATTCGAATGAAAAAAATTCAATCCGCAAAAAATTCTATAATAGAAATCATAAAATCTATTTTTTATTAATTTTTAAATAATAATAACAATCTTAAAATAAATTATCTAAAAAATTTACTATGCATCTTTTCTCTCCAAAACATCAATCCTTCCATAAATAAAAACTAATTACTTAAAATTAAGTTACTTCACACATTTCCGTTTCCAAAATTGAAAAAACAAAAATTTTCTAATATCAATTTTACTTTCTATTTTGTTCTACCTTTCTAACTTTTTATTTCCCTTATTTATATATGCTATCAAAACTCTATTTATTTATTTTCATAGAATATTATAACAAAGAAAAAGTAAGCTACTTATTTTCTGTTTTTTTTTCTAAATTAAAGATTGGGAAAACAATTTTTTTGTAATTTCATTGATATTTTCAACTTTTATTTTATTTTCTACTAGTCATTTTTCTTCTTTCTCTATATATCCCATTCCGCCCTCTCTCTCTTTTCAAAGCATAATGAAAGAATAATGTTTTTCTCGGTCCTTTTACTTACCCACATACATTATTTTATGATCAAATATTTATTTCAATGAAACTTGGCTGAAAATTTCTATTGATTCCTCCTGTCTCACTCTGCTTCCCTCATTCGGTCCCTTACCTGTTGGGAGGAAAACCTTGCGACTGAAACCCTTTCAATTGGTAATGCTTTGGGAATCGATTTATTTATACCTTGCGACTGAAACCCTTTCAATTGGTAATGCTTTCGGAATCGATTTATTTATTTGTTGTTATACTCCTTGTAGAGAATTACAGAGATAACGACCATCTTCTATCCAAATACACATGTAATAGTTTGACTAACTTTGAAATGGATAACTGTTTACTAATCCTATATTTTCCATATATATTTAGAAGGCATCCTACGCCACAGAATTAGGAAACTACATTAACCCTATGATTAACTTTTAATGCAATGAATCGGGTTGAATTTGTGAGAACGGTTCGGCGGAAGAACCAAATCGACGAATTTTCGTATTGTTTGCCCGAATTCAGGTGAACTTGGTAACTATATATATATATATATATATATAAACATACATTTTAGGGAAATTAAACAAAATCCTATAAAACAAGAACAAAATCTTAATCTAGAGTTCAATTTGAATTGTTTCTATATTAATTCACACAAAACCCCTAAATATAAGAAATTAAATTTGAATAAACATTTTATTATTATTAAATAAAATTTTTAAAATCTAATAATCAAAATTTCAAACTATTAAATATTAGGTTTCATAAATTAATAATATAATATATAAAAATAATAAGAAAAACGAAATTGGAGACCATTTTTATTTTTTTTAATAGTTAATTAATTTTAATCTTTTAAATATGGGTTATTTTTTAATTCCTATATTTGAAATTTTGAACTAAATTAAATGTGTAGGAAGCTTGTTTCATTAAATGCAATGTCATTTGGTGTCTAACCAATTCGATACGAAGGTAGGACTAAACACAATTTATATTTTTTATATATCTCCTTATGCATCTCATACTACATTTCTACGAATAATATATTAACCCGATGCAACATTGAGGATTGATTCTTGATTGGCAACTTGGCAATCGTGTCCAAAAGGTGTTTGAACTCTGCACCATTGAAGAACGATTAATGATTGGCATGATGGAATCTCCGGCCCCAAAGATGCTCCAATGCATTCGTTCACCGAGCAAAGCCACCATCTATTTCTGACACGAGTCACATGACATTCCGTTTTCACACCAAATGCATGGCCTGAATTGCTTTTGTTATCCTTAAGGGGTCACATGAAACGTATTGTACCAAACGAGTCACATGGAATTGTTTGTTATGCTCCAGTCATGGCAGTTATGTGATGCACACCATTCCATTTTCGTGATAACTTAAATTCGTGAGACTCATTTATATGAAACTAGAAAGGCATTCCAAAGCCTTCGCTCGAGGTTCTGCAAGTAGTCTTCCATCTGATATCTAAAATGATCACTTTGAAGACTAGAAATCCCGCTTTAAACTGTTCAGGGCTTGGGCTCTACACGTCCCGGAATTCTGTGTTTGCGATCATTCCAGCAGGCAAGGAGTATGTGAAAAGGATTTTTTGTTACTTTATTTTTATGGACAGGATTGAAATGGGCAGAACTGGAAAGAGTTCGTTATATCAATTCTTCTAACTTTTGGTTTGGAGTATGATTATGGTGCAAAACCAATGGGAAAGGGGAAATCAACATGATTTCCAGAGATTGAGTTTAGGGATTTATTTTATAATTCAATATGAGGGAGAAATCAAGATGATTTTCGGATTGGGTTTAGAGGTTTATTTTATAGCTCAATATGAGGGAGAAATCAAGATGTTTTTCAGATTGAGTTTAGAAGTTTATTTTATAACTCAATATGAATTTAGAAGTTTATTTTATAACTCAGTAAGATGGTATTGATGTGTAACATTATGCATTCATAACTAAATTTACAAAAATAATATCCCCATTAAGAAGTTGTATCCACGACCTCTCTTTTCATAAACTCCATTTGGATGTTATGTTGCAGGCATGTATGTATAGTTTATCAAAGCATAAAATCTGGATTCTACTCTTCCAATATTACACTTGGTCAAGAACGTAGACTCGAAGGTCTTCGTTTTTTTGATGAAATCCATTTCCATGCTTCTACGTTGGAGGCATAATTTAGGGCGGTCTACAAATCTGGACTTTCTCTTCCAATACGGCATATTGTCAAGAATATACCTCCTCTCAACAAAATATATGAATGTTAAGCTATTTGAATTTTTATTTATAGTTTTTTTTGCATAATAATACTTTGTGATTTGTTTTATTGAATGGAAAATTTTACATATAACTTCTTGGAACTTCTTTCGTAAGATTTTTGAGATGGAGATATTTCTTTGGTACCTGAATTAACTTAAAACTTTTTCCAAAACTTTTTTTTTTGGATGTAGGTATTTCTTTGTAATTTTCGAATCTCGATCATGTAAATGATAAGTGGAAAACAAGATTGAAACTTGATGTCCATCGATTGGAGTGAGCTAAGCTTATTTGGGTTCGTTTGAGTGTATTTAATTTCATTAAGCATTTTTTAGTTTCTAGTTTGTTACAGAATACATGTGATATTTTCGATTTTAATATAGAAGATATGTTGTGATATTTTTGAGTTTAATATACAAGATTGTAATGTAATGTAAAATTAAGTTATATAAATATTTTGATTGGATTAAAAATTAAATAAAATTAAAAAGTTGTAATTTTATGTTATGTAAAACATTTTAATCAGATATATAAATTTTAAGTTTTGGCAATTTGTGATTTTTCTCATGAAATTCTTCTCTAATATAACCTAGGGAGGTTATATTAATCAACACTCAAGCAAATTGGGCCAAGCAAGTCAACCCTTTAATACAGTAGCAAAGGAACAACACTGCCATATGGATGAGCAAAAATAGTTAGAAGATTGGAAAATTGAGGAGAATTCCCCATACCAATTAGATCCTAAAGAGATTGAAGCTATGAAACTATATGACACCGACCTAGAAACATTAGCAAAGGAATGACATAACAAAGATCCAACAACCATCCTTAAGGACCAAGTTCAAATTATAGCCAAAGACTACATTAGGAAGAAAGAATCCCTTCTTTTTCAAGCCCCAAAAATAGGTGATATTCCTCTCCCCTATTCCTCTTTTGCATCTCAAGGTACTAAGAGAAATGCTTGAAAAGGGGGACTCTGATGCCTAGATGAAGAAAGTCAGCTCTTGAGTGATTTCATAAATAATTCTCATTTAGTGGATCTTAGCACTCAAAATGGCACACACACACATGGAACAATAAAAGAAGGGTTTACACTCAAATAGCTTCCTTCTTGGATAGATTCCTAATTACTAAGTCTTTATTGATCTTGAACACCAACTTCAAGATCCCCATTTTACCAAGCCACGGTTCATACCATTGGCATATTCAGTTATCAATGATGTGGATGAATTGCCTAATTAAAAAACCCTTCAAATTCAAATCCTTCTAGCTTAGGAACCCATACTTCTTCTCTAAAAGGGAAACCTAATGGAGGGTCTTGAATATATTCGTAGGAATAACAATGTTTTTCTTTCAATAGTGACTCAAATTCCTAAAGGAAAAACATTAGGGAACAGGATACAAACAAATTTGGAAACATATAGATAGCTAGAACCTTCATAGAGACAAAGATGGCTAATGTACAACAAACAATAATTGTAGAAGCAAAAACAAAAGAATTTAACCAAAGGGAGACAACTACCTCTCTCAAACAAAAAGAAATCCTTAAGCAGGAAGAAATACTATGGAAGCAAAAATTAAGAATTTAATAGTTAAAATGTGGACAAAAACATTGATTTTTTCCATAGATCTATGATCAAGCATTGGCATAACAAAAACTCACAAACATCAACAAATCCTAAAATCTCAAGTTGAAATTCTGAAGGCATCACTCAGGAGCTATCATATCGCTTTCAAACTCTTATAACTGATCCTATCGCAAACGTATGGCCAACCATTATGAAAATTACTAGCAAAATACACAAAATTGTCACTAGAGAGAAAAATGATCTTCTACTAAAAGAAATAATGATGCAAGAGTTAGAGGTTGTTGACATGGACATGCCCATACCTTGGTCATAATGGGATAATATCTTATTTCTATTAGGATTTCTTGCCAATTCTAATGGAGGGTATTTGGAAAATAGTAGAAGACTCCAAGTTCTCCTCCTCTATTATCAATTCATTGATTCAACCTTCATCGCTCCTGTCCCTAAATACTCAAGTGTCAAATCCCCTTCATATTATTGCCCCGTAACTCTCTACAACATCATTTATAAAATTATCTCCAAATTCATTGAAAATAGACTTGAACCATCCTTCCTTTGCTTATATCTCCAAAGAAAACATGTTACATGTAGGGTAGAGAAATCATGCACAACGTAATCTTGGCTCACGAGCACATGAACTCTCTCAAATACAACAAAACCCCAGGAATTCTAATAAAATGGGGTATATCCAAAGCCTTTGGTAAACTTAGCTAACGATATATTTTCCACACTCTTACTACCTTCAAGTTTGAAGAAAGACAGGTTCACTATACCTTGGCTTTTATCACCAAAATTTTTTTCTCCATTCTTGTCAATCCCTCTCCCTCTTCCCCATTCACCCTATCCAAAGGCATTAGATAAGGAGATCCCCTCTCCCCCTACATCTTTCTCTTCATGGACAAAGGTATCGAGCATGCAATTTCAACTTCCCTTCATTAAGGAACTTTGAAAGATCTTCATCTTAGATATGTTAATCACTTCTCCATTGACCAACAATTTTTAGATGATACTCTTCTTATGGGTGTCCCTTCAATCAAGAAATTCACTTCCTTCAAACACATCCTCAAAAATTCCCGAATGCATCTGATAGATATATAAACCTACTCAAATATCAAATATTTTTTTTCAACACCCCTTCTACCATCCAAACCCACATTTCCATATTTATTGGCTTTCAAAAGCGTTCTCTTCCATCCAATTACTTGCAGAGGGAGGGAGAGCGGGCGGGGGGGCGGTGGGGTGTTCGGGAGGGGATCTTACCACCAACCCCTAATGAAAACTATCTAGGAAAATCTAGCGTAAAAATTCAAATCCCATCTCTCCAACCAGAAATTTTAACTCTTAAATTTTGTAGGTTGCTTTACTCTTCTTAAATATATCTTGCAATCCCTCCCCATTTATATTTTCTCTAATTTTACTACCCCTAAAGTGATTATCAATAAAATTAGAACTATTCAAGGAAGCTTCCTATGGGGAGGTTGCAAAAAGAAAAAAAAATTGCCACTAATATCCTAGGATAAACTCTATTAGCCAAAAATAGTGGGGGGTATAGGAACCAGGGTCCTTGAAACTCCCAATAAGGCTCTCTATGCCAAAACTTGGTGGACATGGCTCAAAAATCTCAAACCCACTTGCTGTAAAATGTGGAGACACAAATATACTCCCAACATTAAATAATCTCAACTCATCCAACTGGCAGGGGACATCAAAGGATCACATATCTAGAATGCTGCATGGGAACATAAGAAACTCATCAAATATCATTTCCTCTAGGAGATAAAATATAGCCAAAGTTCCTTCCTCTAGGAAGACTCATGGCATCAATGGACCAAACTATATCTTCAAAAGAAATTAAATTCCATTTAGAATTATCTTTAGGCTCAAGGCCTTAATCATTTTGTATAGTATTGGACCTCTATCTCATCCCAACACACTCAATCACATAATTAAATTGATTGGAAGCATGGGGATGACTAAGAACATTTCATAGAAATAATTTTTTTACAGAAAAAACTTGTAGACTGAGAAATTCCAATCCAAGAAGGATTTGATATCCTTCATTGCAGTCATTGAACATAAGGTAATTTCAATCTCAAAGAACCTTACAATCTCCTATCCTCTCAATGATTCGTCTGATGAGGACTGTTGGATATGGGAAAAGTTATGGTAGCCCAAGAACTGGCCCAAAATCACTCTCTTTCTATGGCTATTATTCTAGAACAAAACTCTCACCTAGGACAAGCTTCAATGTAGGGTATTTCTTAGACCCTCCATTGGCTTCCTTTTTCATCTCTATATTCAAATTCAACATTCATCTCTTCCTCAATTGCACCTACACCACCTACCTATGGGATAATATTTTAATTTTATTTCTCGAATTACATTGTAATGCCACCAACATTGCCTTCGCTTTCCTCCCTTGGTGAATCTCATAGTTTACCAAACCTGTCATCTAAAAGGCCTAGGATTTTCTACCTAGATTCCTCCTTTAGAACACCTAGAAATAAAAAAGTTGAAAAATATTCATAAATACATCATTTTCCACTACCGATCTCCGACATCTCTCTCTCAGAAACCTGAGGGAGTCCATCCTCTCTCTCTCTCTCTCTCTTGGATTAAAAAAGAAGGGGACTATAATTTAATTGAAAAACTCATCCTTTCTTCCCTCAAGATATCCTTCCATATCTCCTCACACACTCTCTCACCCCCCCACCCCCTTTTACTTATAGCCCCACCATTTGTCCTGCACATCCTCCATATTTCATCAAGCCCAAATTTGACGGACCCTCAAAAGGAATTCCAAGAACTGCTAGTTTTGGGGGAGTCTTTCAAGACGATACGAATCAAATTGTCCATATATATGTTGGCTCCATTGGCCATACCACCAAAAATGTTGCAGAAACAGGGTCGCTCAAACAAGGTCTTCAAATCACTATCAACAAGTGCTTCCATAAAATTATAATATAGGGAGATTCAAAAACCATAATCAACATGTTTCAAAAAATACAATGAGGTTTTTATCCTTCCAAAAAAATCAATTGTTGGAGACTAAAATATCACGTTACTTATATAGCAATTCTTTTGACTTGAATACCAACCCATCTGCTTTCTCATGCCCACCGAGCTGCCAACAAGTTAGCTAATCTTTTGGCCAAATATGGCCTCACTCTACAAAACTCTTGGCTGGTAGTGGATGGGACCACAACATCTAAAAATCTCTCTACACTCAATGGCATCACCAGGCTATTGCAAACCTCTCCGCCCATAGATTCATTAAAGGCCAAGATGTCAATTTGACTACCAATGTTTATCAAGACTCTATCAATTGCAAGTGAATATATCATCAAAAAATATGTCCTCAAATCTCCATCAATTGCTAGTGAATATGTCATCAAATCTCTGTTAATTTCCAATGCATATGTCGTCATAGATCTATTACCTTCCAACGAATATGTCTGTAGATATTCATTAACTATCAATGAATATACCATTACATCTCCATCAATTACTAGTAAATATGCTATTAGGAAAATACCACGAAATATGTCATTAGAGAATATGACATGGAATATGTCGACAAAGAACATGATTGGGAAAATTTTGTTAGTTAATATGACAATGAATATGTTGTTAGAGGTCATAGTTACAGAGAGGGATAGACCCTCACCCTCCCCCCCTTAGATGACTTCACAACCCCCTTCCCCCCTTTCATTGATGTCACAGACCCGAGGCCTCCCATAATTTAACGAAGTTGTTGATTTCGGCCAAGAGTGTATGGCCATTGGTTTCAGCCAAATGCACGTGGCCAAGTTTTGAGCTAAATCCTCGAGCACCTCTTCCTACCCTGCAAGTTGTAATTTGTTATTGGCACTGCCACTCTAGCTACATACAAGTCGTAAAACTTAATGGACATACAAATATTGCGTTGGGGCATAGACTCCCTCATAGCCATCAAGATCAACAAGATCAAGGTGCAAGTTAATAAAGGTAGAAGAGAAATTGGACAACATAGATCACAATCTCAACATCCTCCTATGCACTATAGTAGTTAACCTTAGTCTTACACTCTTAGTCTTTCACATGCCTTAGTAAGAAACAGTTTCTACGATCTTAATATTTTGCAGCTAAATCTCTGGTCTCACTTTGTAGGGTGGACCAATAATATTTGTTTTAATATGTAACCTTTTACTAAATTAATATAAAGTGTCTTACTTGAAAAAATAAAATAAACATGAATAATAATTATGAGAGAGTGAGTTACCCACATTTGACCTAATTTCATATGGTAAACCTCATATGATTAGTTTTGTTTGTTATCACATGAGGAAGCAAGTATTTTGTATGTAGTTCCCCTGCATGACCTTTTATATAGTGGTAATTCAAGTAGAAATGCCTCATATTCTTGTGTGTTATCATTAATACATGCAAGACCTATGGATGCATTAACTATGTATACATATCTTGTATGTATGTGTACACTGATATTATTACAGACTATATAAATTAATACAAGGCAATTTCTTATCATAGCCATAATTGACATTATTATTTATTATCGATTTGTGTAATGATTTATTATAATAAAATTCTAAGATTTAATGATATGGACTAAATAAATAGATTTGTTTCAAGGTTGAAGGAATTGTTTTGATAACGAGAAAATCAAAGCTAATGATATGTGAATTACATTTATTAAATTATATAGCATACTCAATATTAATTAGTATATATTAATTTTGTATTTGATCTGGTGGTTTCTATCATTAATACATGTATCATCTATTTATGCACCAATTTTGCATATGTACTTTCCCTGTATACATTAGTATTATTGTTATGTATACTAATTAATATAAGATTATTTCTTAGTGTATGTGTGTCATGTTTTTTAATATAATCGGAATTGATATTATTTTTTTTATTGTGGACATGTGTATAATAATTTATTTTGTTAGAAAAAATCATAATTTTATTTAAATTAAGAATAGGGAAAAAATTAAATTTTGGATATCAATGAAAGCATTTAAACATGTCAACCTTGTAGTACACTATAAAGTAGACACAAATATAAAACAAATTACATAAAATTTGACAAGGCTAAGTGTGATAAATATCACTTGGCTTCCCCTTATTTCCTCTCTCTCTTTCTCTCTTTCACTAAACTCCTTGATTGGGAGTAGTTGTTACTATTACTAGTTGATTTCCATCAATATATGGGGAGCTTATTTATTTTAGTCCAAGCTCTTGGATACATGCCTCCCGAATATTTTTCTATGAGTAATCCCCTTTCTATTGTTCTGGAACTATGATCATCTTTGATTCAAGCCCCTTCTGGATGACATCCATTGATCAAGATATGTCCCCTCCACCATCATCTAATTGACTACCAGGTTGAGTTTGTGCCTCTTCAGTAGGATGATCTTCCTCGATCTCTTCTTCTTCATATTCTATGTTGTTTGCAAACTTCCATCCCCTCTACTTTTGGTCTTGCCCCTTTGTTTTTAGTTTCCTTTTTTGCTTGAGGGAAAGAATTTTGCAATGTCCTATTTGGAAAAAAAATTGTTATCTGAAAGTCGTATTTTCATAGTCTTGCACTTATGTCCACTGAAATTTTTCATGTTCTATAAGAAGACGATCAGGGGGGCCTTTACTAAGGAAAATCTATACACACATCATGGAAAAAGAAAAGATACCTTTTCATGTTTTGTCGAGGTCCATTTTTTTGAATTTTCGCAAGATATTTCCAATATCCTCCAAGACCTACTGATGCTGGAAGGGAAAGAGGAGGCTTGGTAACCTTACCCAAACTGGCATCATTGTTACCACCATGTTTGTTGCATCAAAACCTGAAAATCACGAGGTCACAAAAATCCCTACTCTACCCCGAAACCATGGATCTTCTTGTTGTATCTCAAATTATACTATGAAAAAACCTTTAGAGAAAAAATAGAGATCACATTTTTTTTTCAAGAACAGTAAACTATTCATATAAGTCTTCTGGTTTTGCCAAAAAACCGTTAAACTACCATTAATGCAAAATCATATTTTACCTCTGTGGATTTTACCTCCATAGCAAGTATCATGTCCATTGGCTCAACAATGTAATGTCATGGCATATTTTGAGGTTGTTCGACTTCAGCAAAATTCTTCCCTTGGAGTGCATCTTTTAATGATAAAGATCCTTTAGAGTTCCCAAGACTTGTATTAAGATTTCCATAAGCTAAAGACCCTCCCTGCATCCTTATATTTAATACTATAGTTGAGTCCTTTTTCACACCATAGTCTTCCATCCTAAAAGCGTATCATAACACTTTACCTTTATATTCTAGAACTTTGAGTGTTGTTGATATACCCATATTATTTTGAACGGTATGCTTTAGATTTCACACTAGATCCCAACCTGGAATCTAGTGGGTGGAGGTCTTCCCATTGAGACTTTTTATAAAAATATGAAAATTTTCCTCCTTTTGTTTTTTATCTCCGAATTTTCCTAAGATCGACTAGATCCTGGATCTAGTGGAATAGACTACACGACATCCAAATCTATAGTCCCTTTAATCAAATATGGAGGGATCTCAATGATTAAGGGAAATAAAACCTCAGGAGATTCCCTGCCACCATCGTATGGAAATCTCAATAGTTCCCTCCATGACCGCATTTGTCATTCACATTCAACAACGATCCCTTGATCCCTAAAATTAAAGGTGATTTCAATCCAAGAGATGTGGTATGTTTCGGCGAGAAACAGAGAGCCAAACCATAGATCCTTGTTGATGATAGAGATCATGATCCAATAGATGTGATCAACAGAGACGCACAGGAGTATGCCAAAAATTAATACCCTCATGCCTTGAATTAAATTTGTCACTCCAAGATCTAGATCTCTCTAATAACTGATAAATATGTTGCTAAAGGATGAACCCACCACCTCCATCTTCTAGTATGCACACCACATACATGGACTCAACCCCACCAGCCAAAAATGTCATTATTTTCTATTTTAAATCAACGTTATTATCAATCATTTTCATTATTGTGCCAAGAGGTGCTCTATAACCATGTATGGGGTAGATCTCAAGTGTAAACATGTAAAAATATAACATGTCATGTTTAGCATTTAGCATTTAACATTTTTAATCTAATGTGACCTTTATTTAAAAATCAATTTAATTATTATTATGTATAAATATTAATTTAAAATATAAAGAAGTTTACTAACAATCATAAAAGAGGTATGGTAAATAAATAAAACATATTTTTATATTTACCCTTTTTAATAAAAACTTATAACAAATTAGGTATAAGACGTATGGTAAATAGATAAAACCTCTTTTTATATTTACGTTTTTTTATAAAAACTTATATAACAAATTAGGTATTACTTAGCAAGTTCAAAAAATTCCCCACCAAGTTTTGAGAAATAATATGAGAATTACAATATAATCATTTTCATTCTTGCATGGATAGGTGCTTTACAACCTAGTATGGGGGTAGATCTAAGTGTAAACATGTAAACATATAACATGTTACATTTTTAATCTATTGTCGGCCCTATTTAAAATCAATCTAATCATTATTATATATAAACACAATATAAATTTAAAATATAAATAGGTTTACGAATACTAAAAAAACAGGTATGGTAAATAAATAAAACCTCTTTTTATATTTACTCCATAAACCTCTCTATATTTAGGAAAACTCAAAAAAGAGGTTTTATTTAGGTGAAGCCTATGGGCCAAATTATTATTAATACCATGGGCCAAATACCATATTTATAAAGGAGGCATGGTAAATAAATATTTTTAAAAGAGGTATAAAGAGGTATGCTAAATAAATAAAAATATATCAAATAGGATTAGAAATCAACATCTAATTATATACCAAGCCCGTGGGATAAATACCATGGTAAATAAAAGAGATATGATAAATAAATATAAATATAAATAATGAGAGGTATGGTAAATAAATAAAACATTTTTTTATATTTACTCCATAAATATCTTTATAATTACAAAACTCAAAAAAGATGTCTTATTTAGGTGAAGTTTTTGGGCCAAATACCATGGGCCAAATTTTATTAATACCATGCAAAAAAAAAATTATTCAACCTAATATTAATTTGATTAAGATTATTAGTATTATTATCCTTAATCTAATATTCATGTTAATATGTATAATATAATATAATAAATTAAAATAATATTGTTTTAATACAATATAATTTGTTATTTTATAATAATATATTAATATATCATGATATATATTAATTCTCTCTCTCTCTATATATATGGGAGGGAAGAACAAAGAGATAAAGTGATAGAGATGGAGAGATAGGGGGAATGGCAAGGGAGAAATGGAGATAAATTGAAGGAGAGGGGAGAGGAAGAATTAAGAGAGAGAGGGAGAGGAGCGAGAGAGGGGGAGAAGGGTAAGAGAGAGAGAGGGAGGCACAAAGATGGAAAGGGGAGAGATAGAAGGAGAGAGAGAGGGAGATAGTGAGAGAATCAGAGGGACATAGAGAGAGAGAGATGAGGAGAGATATGGGGGAAGAGAGAGGGAGCTAGAAGAGAAAGGGATAGATAAAAAGGATGAGACATAGGACTTGAGAGCGATGGATAGAGAGATCGAGTTGGAGGGGGAGAGAGGGAAGGAAGAGAAAAGACATCGAGAGTGAGAAGTGGAGATAGAGAGAGGGAACGACAAGGGAGATATGGAGAGAAAGTGTGTATGTTTGGAGGTGAGATAAAGTGACAAAGAATGAGAGATGGAGAGAATGGAGGAGAGAAGGAGAGAGAAGGAGAGAGGGAGGGATATAGTAACTGATTTATATAGGGATAGGGAGAGAGAGAGGATTGGAAGGAAGAGAGAGAGAGAGAGAGATGGGGAAAGAGAGAGGGAGGCAGGAGAGAAGTGGAGAGATGGGATGGATGAGAGACAATACTTGAGAGAGATGAGGAGAGTGATGGGGGGAGCTAAAGGATTGGAGAGAGAGAGAGAGAGAGAGATATGGGGGAAGAGAGAGGGAGGTAGGAGAGAAAGGCAAAGAGAGGAAGTCTAAGAGAGAGGAGGAGAAAGGGAGGGAGAGATAGAGAGATGGAGTTGGAGGGGGAGAGAGGGAGGGAAGAAGAAAGACATAGAGGGAGAGAGAGTGTGTATGTTTGGAGGTGAGATAAAGTGGCAAAGAAGGAGAGATGGAGAGAGAGTGTGTATGTTTGGAGGTGAGATAAAGTGACAAAGAAGGAGAGGTAGAGAGAATGGGGTAGAGAAGGAGAGAGGGAGGGATATAGTAACAGAGTTGGAGGGTGAAGAGAGAGAGAGAGAGAGAGAGAGAGATAGAGAGAGATAGAGAGAGGGAGAGAGAGAGGATGTGAGGAAGTGGAGAGAGGGAGGTAAAGAGAGATGGATGTGGAGCAGTAGAGAGAGGGAGGTAAGAAGAAATAAATAAAGAGAGAGAGGGATTGATAAGGGAGATGGAGAGAGAGGGAAAGAGGAAAACATGAGGGAAGAAAGATAGAGGTGGGGGAGTGGGAGAGGAGGGGAAGAGAGAGAGAGGGGGGGTTAGGTAGATACATTGGAGAAAGAGAGTATGTTTTAGGGGTGAGAAAGAGAGGAAAAGGGAGATAAATATATAGATGGAAGGTGAAGAGAGGGAAGAAGATAGAGTTTGAGAAAAGGAGGTAGGGATAGAGATATTGATAGAGATGGAGTGAGAGAGCATGCGTGTTTGGTTGGGTGAGATAGAGAAACAAAGAAGGAGATACGGAGGGAGATATAGACATATGTGGAGTGGGGAGAGAGGGAAGAATATTTCTTGCACTAGATGCATTGATTTTAGTGTAGATGGTAATTTCTAATCCTATTTGATTGCTTTCACTAGATGCATTGATGTTAGTGAAGATTTTGATTTCTAATTATATTTGATTTCTTACACGAGATGCATTGATTTTCATGTAGATGATTTCTAATCCTATTTGATTTCTTGCACTAAATGCATTGATTTCAATGTAGATGGTGATTTCTAATCCTATTTAATTGTTTACACTATATGCATTAATTTCAATGTAGATGTTGATTTGTAATAATATTTGATTG
This sequence comes from Pinus taeda, assembly GCA_000404065.3. NCBI lineage: Eukaryota > Viridiplantae > Streptophyta > Pinopsida > Pinales > Pinaceae > Pinus > Pinus taeda. Next base: position 42,330 of record APFE030556871.1, on the reverse strand, counting down.
CTTGAATTATATGAATTGATTTCAATGTAGATGATTTCTAATCCTATTTGATTGCTTGCACTAAATGCATTGATTTCAATGTAGACGGTGATTTCTAATCCTATTTCATTGCTTGCACTAGATGCATTAGTTTAAGTGTAAATGTTGTATTATAATCTTATTTGATTTCTTGCATTAGATGCATTGATTTTATTGTAGATGTTGATTTATGATTTGATGTAGTATGACGGTACATTAATTTTAAATTGATTGGATTAACACTGTGCATAGATTTCAGGTAAGCACAAAAAACTATTGACAATGTACATTGATTTTTTTGTTATAGTAATTCAACCTATTAATATTAGAGAGCAAGAGTGACAAGGTATGATGTTTACTGCAAAAACTCGAGCTAAAGATTTAAATGGTTTACAATTTCAACTGTCATTTTCATATAATTAATATGAAAATATGACAAAAGAAACAACATTGACAATAAGAATAGTAGAAGAAAATAGTTTGAGATTAATCACAATGAATACTATTTGTAATTAACTACATTCTTATTATTCACATTTTCTATCATTAAACACTATTAAATTGTCACTTTGCATTCAAAATTTTCATTTCATCATTTTTCATCATTAAAGTTATTATCAATATTTATCATTTCAACAAATTGAGGTAACTAAGCAAATATAAAATTAAAATGGTCAGATTAATCTCAGGCATATTTAGCATATTTAAAATTATTATTTTATATTAGATGTATTTACAGATTATTAAAAAAATTAATCATATCTTTGATAGGTTTTTCTTGGCGGCACACTACTAAAACTAACTTAGATCCATCTTACCTAAGGATCTATTATGCGCCAAGAGGGATCAAATATCTCGAGGTGCAAACCTTTCCTCATGTTTTGCACTTAAAAACGGGGTTTGCACCACAAGAGATTTGATTTGTCCCAATGCTCTATAGATCGAGAGTTAAGATGGATCCAGGTTGGTATATAAATAATTATAATGATTCAAATATATTTTTATTCTTTGCATGTAATTATTATTAAAATTATTATGGAAAGATTTTATGGAATAATAATCAGTGTAGATATATTTTAAATGTGGATCTATCAGGGATGGAGACATGAAGCTTGGAGTTAAAATGAATCTAAATTGATACTCTTGCATTCGATAATGGTTTTCCTTAACCCTTTAAATAAGCTTCATCATAGCGAATAAAATGGACTTGTAAGCCACCAATAGTAAATCCATCAAATAAATAGCTAAACTTATATATAATTATTATTAAGTTTTGATTAATATATAATTAATTTTAATTTTATTTTATAATTTAATCGAATCAACATAATATTATATTACATTACATAACTCATTACATAAGTTTAAGTATACAAGTTTACACAGTGCATTATATTAGATATCATTTTTGGGATTCAACTGCTTTAAGTAAGTCATTCATGTATGACCATTTCCATGAGAGGTAGTAGTAAGTGACTAATTTCTCTTGCTTTGAATCGTTCACTTAGCACCCATTGCATCGGGCGATGCTCACAGGGGTGAAGAAGTGGGATTGAAACTAGTGAAATAAATCACATAGCATCAATCATCACTTCCGGGGCTTTCACCCGGTAACCAAGAACATCACTGCCGTATTAAGTTGTCAAACGCCTCTCAACACAATAATTTTCAAACAAAATTTTAAAACAATAAAATAAATAAATAAATATTACAACAAAACTATTTTTCACTTATTATGTCACAGTCGATAGTGGCATATAGCATTCATCAGAAGACATTTAATTACCCACACAAAAAAATTTACATCTTTTTACAATGATTACCGTGGTTTTTTATTTTAATTTTTAGTGGATGTCATCTCTTCGATGCATGCCCACTCCATTTTCCTGAGGGATGATGTCCACTGTCAGTTTTATTTGCGGGAACCTCATTGCCTAGATTTTCCTTATTTTTTTTCTTTAATTTCTGGCACATCCCATGGTTCTACTTCAAAAGTACGGAAGTTCAATGCCTACAGCTGTAGTTGGATGCAAGGAGACCTCAAAGCTATCAACACTTAAACTTGAGCGACAATTTTGACTTATGTTTATGTCCTACGCAGTGTGGAATTTTCCGCCTCCTGGAAGTCATTTCGATATAGCTATTGTTTGCTTCGACATTCTATTCATACACCGAAGCTTTGCTTGAGGAGGAGTAGTGGTTTTTGTTTTTCAAGGGGAAAAAATATGCAAAATAGTGGGATGAATCTGGCAGCATGAATGGAGGAACACAAATCGAGGTTGTTATCAGATTCATGGGCCAAGTTCTTGGACACTGAACGGGTATGACGGACTATGGTTGATGAAGGTGGAGAGTGCATTGTTGCACAAATGAGAAGCAATGATCATGCTGAGCTTTCTGAAACGTCTTTCAAGAAACCTAGAACGGAAGTTTCTGCGGGCACTCCAATGAAGGTCACAAGCTCAATTTCCACCCATTGTACTAACGGACTTTAAATTTTAATGGTTAAAGAAGATTTTGCTCATGGCTTTATTTAAATGTGTACGTGGGCAAAGAGAAGCTAGGTGAATGCATTATGACTTTGTAACTTAGATGGCCATTTAGAAAGGTAAAATCTTGAATTTTCAGCATTTCAACTTTTAGTTTTGAAAAATTTCAATCTTTAGCTTTTAACAATTATGGGAAGGAAAATAAACTTAGTTGATAGCCTTGTATGAACTATAGGGGCATTATTTAATGAACTTATGACATATCACGTGAGTTTATGGAATATTAAACAATACTCTTATTTTGACTACATATTGGAAAATACTTCTAAAAATTACATTATTACGCCATAGAGCATTACTCTGTGAGAAGAAGTCCCTTACATGCCAGGTGTACCATTGTGGAACGTTGATAGTTGTGTTAGACAATTAGAATAATGGCTTCCCTCGGATTCAAGACCGGTATTATTAGTTACAGTTGGATACAAGTGCAAAAGAAGATGATAAGCCAATCTCAATTGTTTTACTCCCGTCCTTATTCATCTCCTTGTTTTTGTGGATGCCTTGGGTAGCGAACGATTCAACAAAAGTCCCCTAGATGTTTTGTCCCCAAGATGTTCTCCCTAGATGTATTGTCCCCAAGATGTTCTTCGACAAGCAAAGCTACCACTTCCTCCTCCCTCATGGAAGCCTTTTACAGAAATCCACTGCAGTTTGGCTCGCCCCACAGGGATTCAATTGAGTTGCAACTACCAAGTCCTATCAAACAATTTTTTAGCCGCCAAGAATTGTTGGGGCTATTAGGTTAATTTATGGGGGAGCACTTTGAATCTAATACACCAATGTGGAAAACTTGAGGTCAGTGCTCAATTCGATTGTTACCATTCTAATTCTTTTCTCTGTTTTCTTAATAGTAATAAATACTTTATATACATTTTCCTCATATTTTCCCTCAATTGTCGAATCATGAAAATGGCATCTTGCAGCTCACGGAGACCTAGATTGTAGGTATTCCACCGTGATCAAATGAAATGCTTGCCATAGTCTTGTTAGTAATTAGTGATCAACCTAAATGGTTTCTCACGAAAAGTGTGCCACCATGATCAAATGAAATTCTTGTTGTAATGTTGTTGGTAATTAGGTATCAAACTAAATGGTTGCCATTCTAGCAATCACTATTCAATTTTTTAATCAAAGCCCTGTTCTTGTCCTAAGTTATAAACTATAGACAGAGTCTAAAGCCAGCCATGAAGCCTTCTAAAAGCTGTTTTTCTACAATTGTTGAGTAGATAAACGCTGCTTTAGTCAATATCTGGTATAGTTTGTAATCATGGCAAATCTGTTATGCTCTTTCTCTTCTATTGACCATAAAATCATTACTGAAGTCTCATCTCGAACTCTTGAATCTGACTTAGATTCTAAAAAAACCCATGAAGCTATTGAAAATCTTGAGAGTTGGAATCCTCCTACTCTCCATGCTACAGATGTTTATTAAATGCCTCTAACCTATGTTTTCAAATTAAATCTTTTTTCAAAGAGGTAGAAGTAACTATAAAAATTTCTGGTCCATCGGTCCAAATACTTGCTTTAAATCTATTTTCTGATGATGAGATGAAGAAATTTCGACAATATGTTAAGGATCAAAAGTATTCCTATCTTCATTTTGGTGGTATTAGAATTGGTCTTGCTCCTCTTTTCCGACATGGATTAAATACTCGTATTTCTAAAATCTTTGATACCTGTCACCAGACTTATGACCATGCAAGGATAGGAACTATTATGGGTGATCTTTCTACAGGCTGTCAATATGGTATGATATTTCCTAAATATTCAATTAGCCTTGCTGATGCCCATCTTAAAGATTGTTGGAAACAACTAGTTTGAGTTCAAGGTCTTCAAATGATCGAAGATAGTGAGTATCTTTCTAGACTGGTTCAAGCTTCTTTTCAATTAACCAACACAACCCATCCTAAACCTAAACAACATGTCTTAAAGGATTTTGTTACTGTTGGTCTATCTAACACTCATGTTGAAGGTGTTCTTTATGATCAGACTGAATTTCCTAGCGATTGGTATTTTCAATATAAGTCAATTGTAGATGATCGAAAGCTTGAGTCAAAACTCAATAGAGTCTCTTTTAATAATAGTCAAGTCAAGCCTATTCCTAAAAAACTAGATATTCCTCAACCCATTGTCAGGTTTGCGTCGCTATGTAATCCCAGTACCTTCTAATGAAGCTTCTTCCTCTCGAAACGTTCATCTTCCTCCAATTGCAGAAGTCCATCTTTCTGAACCATAGTTGTCTTCAACTAATCAGTATATACCTGAATCTAAATTGTTTCTTGCTATAAATAAGATGCATCGTATCTCTCATACCCAGTATCCTCCTGTTGACGAGTGGAAATATGCAAATCATCGTTTTGTAAAAGGTGGGAAATGGCCTCCCAAGACAAAATTTTGCACCACCTCTTCTATGTCAAAATAGCCAGCTACCTGAGCTGATTGTGCTCCCTTGATAGAGCATAATGCATTAAACACCACTACTCTAGATCAGACCTATCAAATAGGTAATTACCTTACTACATGGTGTGCACTGCTGAAGAAGTTCTGGATGATTTAGGATCCCAAACTGAGTTAATTCTAGCAAATCTTAAGCTTCTCCATGATGAACAACAAGAAGAAAGACAAAGAAGAGAAGCAAAGGAGAAAAGGAAAAAGGAAAAGAAATGGAGAGAATCAAAGGCTCCCAAATTCTCTATTTCAATGGATACTCCTAATTTTGGAGATATAGATGAAAATCAAGAAAGAATTGAAGATGAATCTAGCGCCCAAGATGAAAACAAACTAGAGCCAATAAAATCAATAAACTTTCAAAAACCAAAAAGTGAGATAGCCACTCTAGAAAATGCTGCCTCTATGTTTCCCTGCTTCATTTTTCCCTCTCTCCAAAAAGCCCATGTGTTCCGTGAAGCACCAAAGTATCCAAGGATTGAAGAAGATTTGTTTGCAGCCAATGCTACTGGATATGTTATAGATTTAGATAAATCTACAAATCTAGCTGAATCCATCAGAGTTTGGATTGGTGCTCTCTATCAAATGCAAGTTGTCTCTAAATTAGACAATATTTCTATTTTAGCCTTAGCTAAGAAAAGAATGGCCAGAATTGTATATGACTGGTGGATGGGACCATCAGAAGAAGAAAGAATGCATGTAGCTGCTGCAGGATTAACTACTTTAGAATTGCTACTCAAAACTCAATTTATCCCTAAACCCGCGGATAAAAAGAAACAGATTATAACATATCTAACACGAATGGAATTGAAAGACTTAAAGTTTTTAGATCAATTTGGTAATGACTATATGGCTAAGATCTATAAAGACAATCTTACCAATGGTTCTACTCAAAAGATTTCATTCCTGTCAAAATTGCCTGGTAATTTAGGTGATTTAATTATGAAAGATTTGGAAGTTTAAGGGAAAAAGATTGAACAGACTTATTGGATAGATCTCTTATTTTTGTGTCAAGAAAACGTTAAATATCTCTGTTGGCAGAAAAAAGCTCAAGACTTTTCTCCTGGTCTTGATGTTTTTCATTTTGTATTACCATGGACACCATTTAAAAAGAGAAAACCTAAAAGATATGGAAAATTCAAGCCTAAGAGAGTAGTCAATCCTAGAAAGTTGTTTCGAAAATTTAAATATTTGAAAAAGCGCAGGCAACCAAAAAGAGACAATGCGTGTTTTATTTGTAAACAAGAAGGTCACTTCGCCAGAAAGTGTCCCAAAAGCTCTCCAAACAAGTTGAAATCCTGTATAGAAATTGATGATTTTGTAGATAATTGGTATATGGTTGATTCTCAAGATGAAGTGTCAGATGTATATATATTAACTGATGCTTCCCTGTCAGATACTGAGTCAATTCCCGACACATACCAGAAAATGAATATATGTTATGACTGTTTTGAACATGAAGATGAAAATGAAATGCATTTCAGTGAGGAGTTTAGCTCAGATGACTATACTGATGACTATACTATTCCCTCTCTATCTACCGATCAAGCTACTAAGAATACACAATCCGTTTTAAATTCTCTGCCTCCTCAATCCACGCTAAATTCTTTTTGCCCTTACACAAAGACAGTTTCACAATCATCATCATCTTTTCCTGTTCCAACCACTGTTAATCTTGATGAAAGTTATTTTCTCAAAAAGATTGTTAAGACTAACAATCTTCTCTATATTCCTGTTGAAGTCCAAGTCAAAGGAGAATGGATAAATGTGGATGCATTCATTGATACAGGAGGCTCCAATAATCTAGCTTGCCCATCTTTATTTAAAGGCTTATGGAAGCCTCTGCAAAATATTTTGATTTCCGAGACAATTGGTGGCCCCGTCAATCTTACCCACTATGTTGATAATGTATCTTTAAAATTTGGGGGGAGTATTATAAAATTTTCAACAATCCAGCATTATAATGCTTCTATAAGTTTGTTTCTTGGAATGTCGTTTATCAATTCTGTGTTGCCAATTACAATCAGTGAAGAGAAAGTCATTCTTCATATAAAAAAGAAAGCAATTTCAGTTCCATGATTGACTTTGGCTAATTCAAAAGCTAGAAGAGAAAATAGCCAAAAGAAGGTCGGTATGAAAAAACCCCAGAATGGTTCCCATAATTGTCAAGAAGTATTGTAGATTTATGAAGAAAGTAGTCAAACAAAAACAAAACTAAAAGCAAATAGAAATCCTGATTGGTCTCCTGAACAAATGGCTCTTTATGATGAATTGTTGAAATGTTGTTCTGAAAATCCTCAAGCATTTTGGAGTGTAGACAGTCCCCAACAAGAAATAATTACTCTGCATGACAACGGGGTTAAAGGAAAACTTATACCCTGCACTCCAACTGATGAAAAGGAAATAAAAAAGTAGATTGAAGAACTATTAAATCTCCAGCTGATTGAACCAAGTTCTTTTCATTACTCCCATTTTGCTTTCTTGGTACAAAATCACTTTAAAATAGTTAGAGGTAAAGCTCGAATGGTAATTAACTATAAGCCATTAAATGCAATCACAAATAGCTTTAATTATCCTCTGCCCCGCCAAGAAATGATTATGCAAAAAATTCAGAACAGAAAGATCTTCAATAAGTTCGATATGAAATCTGGTTATTACCAGATACAAATAAAAGAAGAAGATCGTCACAAAACTTCTTTTACATGTCTTGCAGTTTTTTACCAATGGAAAGTAGTCCCATTTGGTCTAAAGAATGTTTCATCCTTCTTTCAACGGCGAATGGACTAAATTTTTGGTAAATATGATTTTATTGTTGTATATATTGATGACATTCTGATTCACAATCAGGATCTTGAATCACATCTGAAGCATTTACAGATATTCCTTGAAGAAGAAAACCAACATGGCATTGTTTTGTCTGAAAAGAAAATGCTTCTGTTTCAAGATAGTATTGATTTTTTGGGTATCCATGTTATAAATGGTGAAATTCAGATGCAAACTCATGTTTTGACCAAGCTCTCTGAATTTCCTTATCAGTTAAAAGATACTAAGATGATTCAATGATTTATCGGAATACTGAATTATGTTCATAAGTACATTCCTAGATTGTCAGAAAAAACTGCTCCAATTCGACGATATTTGAGTGTTGGATGGTCACCAGAAGCCACGGCAGCAGTTCAATTGCTAAAAGCTGAATGTGAACATATCCCTGAGCTCAAACCACCAGGTAATGGATTTCTCATTCTTCAAACTGATGCATTGAATAATTTTTGGGCAGCCATCCTTTTTGAAAGAAAAGAGAATACGGGAGAAGAAAAATTATGTGCATACGCATCTGGAGAATTTTTTATTCACCAGAAAAATTATTTTCTAGCAGAAAAAGAAACTCTTTCCATTTTTAATGGCATACAAAAATTTGAATTATATTTAGCCCCTACCAAGCTTTTGATAAGAATAGACTCAATGAACTTTAAGTATTTCTTATCAGCAAAAATATCAAAACAACTTGCAAGAGGAAGACTATTGGCATGGAAGATTTGGTTCCAAATGTATGATTTTGATGTTGAATGGGTTCTAGGTATTGCAAATTATTTACCCGACTCTCTTACCAGAGACATGAACAAGGCCCATGTTCAAAGAACTGATATTTTTGTTATTCCTAGTAATACCTGTTTAGATGATCATTTAGAAACCTTTGTAAAAAGATTTCAGATTCTTGAATTAGTTCTTGGTGATTTAGTTGAAGAAATTAAAAAGGTTGTTGGACTGAGAATGCGAAGAAATCAATGGATACAAAGATGTCAAGCCTGGCAGTCCAAAAATGTTGGTATTTTATTAGGTCTAGATGAAGAACTGGTAAAGGTATATCCTCTACCCCATATGAAAGTGAAACTCTATTTTAAGACTCTTGATGATTACTAGACTAAAGAGTTTACTGAATCCATGATTAAGGTTTTGCAAACTTTGAACTATTACCATATTATTGGGAGTAAAGATTTCTCCTTCTGTTTATACCTCTGCTAAAATGTTGGATTTAGAGGAACTAAATATGACTGAAAAGGTTGAAAGGTTTTTAAAGTCTTTAAGAATTCGTGATCTTTTCAAAGAACTTGATGTTGCATTTCTTCAAAGAAATGATGAAAATTTTGCAGGCACAGATTCATTTCCCTAATATGAACTTTTTGAACAATTTGCAGACTGGGAAATAAAAAATGGTCATTGCCAGAAGAAGCTACAGACAAGAGCTTCTCAATGTATTGAAATAACTTTGCAATATCTGAGAACTTTCTCGACACCGTGGGATTATCAAAGTTTAGAATTTAGAAATCCCATTGTCCCAAATCCTTTTGCACAATTGTATGGACCTGAGAGCGTTTCCAAATCAATGTTTGCCAAAAATATTGAAGAAATCAAGAAGATCATTGTTTGCCTTAAAGAATTTCATACACTCAGGTTGCCTGAAAAATTGTCCATGATCAGGACATTAGATAGAATTCAAGGAAGATTTGGAGAAATCAAATTATTGATTAATCAAAAGGCATTAATTAATGTTAGTGATATGGCAGGAAATTGGAGTGATGATGTAGTTTGTTTGATAAATCTATTACTGTGAACCAAAGTAAGCTCATCCATGATTTTTGAATTAGGATGGTAACAACAAGAGAATATCAATCATAACTGCAAACTGTGGATCCAATGTGCCATAGAATGCTCTGTTAGCATGTTTCAAATTTTCAAATGGGAATTATTAGATGGATTTGAATTGTCAGTTCAAACAGTGCCAAAATTCTGTAAAAGAAAAAAAGATTCCTTCCTTGACATAGAGATAGATCCAATGGCTTATGTTAACCGGTGGACAAAAGCTGATGGTAAATATCTCTTTCCAAAAAAGAATCTCTATGTTACAACCGACACAATAAAGTTTGATACAAGACAATCATCAAAGGCACTACTAAAAGGAGAATCTTCTATAGTCTCGACAAAAGAAAAAGCAGCCACAGCAAAAGGAAAAGAGAAGGTATCCGATGAAAAAGCGACCATTTCGGTAGACTTGTACCAAGATGCTCAGGAACAAGAGGACCATGCATGGAAACAAAATATTTGGAATGGTTAAATCAATCATGGTTAAAGTAAAAGCTTCTTTCATCCTCATCAGAAGCAGATGATCCTAACCCCGAATATGATAGTGACCAAAGGCCGAAGGGACCTTGTTAGTGCATTTTCTTTTAATTATTGTACTTGAGAATATTGAGCAGACACCATCTGGACTAGTAATGTCTGATAGGACCCTCAATAATTCTGATATGCTTTTAGGATCTATAAGTAAGTGTGTGTCCATCAGAGTGTGTGCAAGTGTGTGAGTGAGTGAGTGTGTGAAAGAGTGTTTGTATTATGTGCTTTAAGAGACCAAACACTAGTTAGCTCTACTCTGAGGCATAACTTGGTATGTAACGTATTTATTTGAATTAATACTGAATCTTGCTAGGTTTCCTGTCTAAGGACAGTCTGTTCCAAGATCGCCTTAAGTCGGAATTGTAAAGCGAGTTGAAGACCGGAGGAGGAGTCGTATGTGTTATATGGACTGAGAATGCAAATAAATCAATGGATACAAAGATGTCAAGCCTAGAAGTCCAAAAATGTTGGTATTTTATTAGGTCTAGATGAAGAACTGGTAAAGGTATATCCTCTACCCAATATGAAAGTGAAACTCTATTTTAAGACTCTTGATGAATACTGGACTAAAGAGTTTATTGAATCCATGATTAAGGTTTTGCAAACTTTGAACTATTACCAGATTATTGGGAGTATAGATTTCTCCTTGGCTATTTACACCTCTACTAAAATGCTGGATTTAGGGGAACTAAATATGGCGGAAAAGGTTGAAAGGTTTTTAAAGTCTTTAAGAATTCCTGATCTTTTCGAAGAACCTGATGCTGAATTTCTTCAAATAAATGATGAAAATTTTGCAGGAACAGATTCATTTCCCCAATATGAACTTTTTGAACTATTTGCATATTGAGAAATAAAAAATTGTCATTGCCAGAAGAAGCTACAGACAAGAGCTTCTCAATGTATTGAAAGAACTTTGCAATATCTGAGAAATTTCTCGACACCGTGGGATTATCAAAGTTTAGAATTTAGAAATCCCATTGTCCCAAATCCTTTTGCACAATTGTATGGACCTGAGAGAGTTGTTGAATCAATGTTAGCCAACAATACTGAAGAAATCAAGAAGATCACTCTTTGGCTTAAAGAATTTCATACACTCAAGTTGCTTGAAAAATTGTCCATGATCAAGACATTAGACAGAATTCAAGGAAGATTTGGAGTAATCAAATTATTGACTAATCAAAAGGCATTAATTACTGTTAGTGTTATGGCAAGAAATTGGAGTGATGATGTAGTTTGTTTGATAAATCTATTACTGTCAACCAAATTATGCTCATCCACGATTTTTGAATTAGGATAGCAAGAGGAAGAGAATATCAATCATAACTACAAACTATGGATCCAATGCACCATAGAACACTTTGTCAGCATGTTTCAAATTTTCAAATGGGAATTATTAGATGGAGTTGAATTGTCAGTTCAAACAATGCCTAAATTCCGTAAAAACAAAAAAGATTCCTTCCTTGACATAGAGATAGATCCAATGGCTTATGTTAACCAGTGGACAAAATCTAATGATAAATATCTCTTTCCACAAAATAATCTCTATGTTACAACCGACACAATAATGTTTGATACAGGACAATCATCAAAGGCACTACTAAAAGGAGAATCTTCTCCAGTCTCGACAAAAGAAAAAGCAACCACAACAAAAGGAAAAGATAAGGTATCCCATGAAAAAGAAACCATTTTCGTAGACTTGTATCAAGATGCTCAGGAACAACAAGGCCACGCATGGGAAACAAAATATTTGGAATGGTTAAATGAATCATGGTTAAAGCGAAAGCTTCCTTCATCCTCATAAGAAGAAGATGAACTTGACCCCAAATATGATAGTGACCAAAGTCCGAAAGGACCTCGGTAGTTCATTTTCTTTTAATTATTGTACTCAACAATATTGAGGAGACATCGTCTGGACTAGTAATGTCTGACAGGACCCTCAATAATTCTCATATGCTTTTAGGACTTATAAGTAGGTGTGTGTGCATCAGAGTGTGTGCAAGTGTGTGTGCGAGTGAGTGTGTGAAAGAGTGTTTGTATTCTGTGCTTTAAGAGACCAGAGACTAGTTAGCTCTACTCTGAGGCATAACTTGGTATGTAACGTATTTATTTGAATTAATACTGAAGCCTACTAGGCTGCCTGTCTGAGGACATTTTTTTCGAAGATCGCCTTAAGTCGGGATTGTAAAGCGAGTTGAAGACCAACACAAACCAAATATCAAAAGCCTTAATTCTTTTTTTTGTATGATTCAATTTAAAAATCCAGATTAGAGAGAGAGTTTGTATAAGGGGGATGAGTTTTCATTTTAAACCATCAATATGTAACGAAAGCTTACATGCGAACTTTCAGCAACAAATACACTTCTCGCTATGAATGGTAATTTTATTTTTAAATAATTATAAATTAAAATCATTTACATTGAGACTCCACTAGAACGTTAAAATTATAACATACTAAAATAACCATCGAAGATCTAAGGGAAAATTATTAATTGTGAATTCTGATCCTTCATTTGGTTTTTCCTTTTTAAAAATTGATATGCGTTTAAACTTCTATTTAAGTCACTGAGATTGGTGAAACATTTCCAACTTAAACTGAGGTCAAAGTGGGTGAAGTTCATGCAATCTCAACGAACATTCTGCGCTTCATGATGAATTTCAATTGAAAGATAGTGGTTTTGCCCTTGCGTGTGGTTACCTTTGATTTGGACTATGGCATGAAAATGAAAATGATTACTGTAGATCAGTGGATATTTGTTAGTTTTCTTGTGTTGTTGGTTGAGATTTGGAAATAATTTTGATAATTAAATTACATTGATAATTATATTTTATAATGGGAAGATAAATTATTTGTTCACTAAATTGGTATTCCCAAAAAATTATATTTTTAATATA
>APFE030556871.1:0-16921 GCA_000404065.3 Pinus taeda | reverse complement strand
ATTAAAATTAACCATAAAAAATGTTGTGAAAAAATTATGAGTGCCCAAAATTTTTGAAAGTGTTGAATCCACTTAAACAATTCAAAAATGCATTTTAGAAAACAAAAAATCACTTTTTTTATAAAATTAGTTTTGTCAAACAAAAATCATTTATTCATTCTATTAAATCAAATCCTAATCAATCTAATAATATAAACCAATTAATATTTTTACTTTAAACTAATTAAAATACCAATAATTTTTATAAATAAGATAATTATTATTTTGTTATAAAAACATCTGCCTTTAAACTTTTATCCAAACATATGTTTAGTTAGAATCCCGGAAACAGTACTCATTTATACATCCATGTCCTCAATAAGCACATTTCTCATTTCGTACCTGCAACCAACATTTAGTTATCCATTGAATCATCTTTCCCGGGGAAATAATTAAGTAGTAAGTTTGAATGATATATATTTGCCCATCACTAGATGATAGGCATGTCAAATATAGTTAAAAATATTTCTCTTCTATCAACATTTTTCCTTTAAATAATGCCTAGAAACTCTCAAACTTTTTCCTTTAAATGATGCCTAGAAACTCTCAAATTTTAATTATTTCACATTTTAAATTCCTACTAAATTAGTAAATGAATATTTTTATTTAAAAATGAATATTATATGAATGCATATTTGAAAAAGATATTTAAATTTTTAATAAATATTATTTTTTTAAATATTAACTTGACTTTGAAAATTATTCTTTCAAAATTATTCTTTTTCTTTTATGGAGTTTGAAAATGAAAATAAATTATATAAATTTAATTATTTAATTATGTATTTGTTATATAATTTATATTTACATTAATAAAAATTGATTTAATAATTGTATTTTTTATTATTTTAAATTTTATAAATAAATTAAGTAATTTTGAGGACATTATCGCATCGATATTAATTTTTCTGATAGTTTGACTTTTTGTAGTATCATATAAACAATTCAATTTTTCTGAGAGTTTGATTTTTTAGTATTGTATAAATAATTCAATTTGTTTAGGGAACTTTGCATTTGGTTCATAGTGTTAATGTTCATCATTTTGGAAATGGGAAAAGATAAAATTCAAACATATGTATAGAAAAAGATAAAATCTAAACATGTCTACATATTGATCATGATCTTGCATATTTGAATAAATATTGGTATAATGTTCACGCAATGTTTCTATATTTCTTCTACTTAAAAAAATATGCCAAAACATAATGAGAAATGTTATGAGAAATGTTATGCCCTCAAGAAACATTAATTGCCATCTACCATTGTATTCAAACAAAATTTGCTTATTGAATTAATTGACTTTGTTAAATTAAATACTTTGTTTTATTTTGATAACCTACTAATATTAATACTTTTATTCAAATATTTTATAAAAAAAATATTTAATTTGATTTATTTAATTTAACGAATTCAATTATTTTTTTTTAATGTTTGAAAATGGAATAATTAATAAAATTTTGAAAAAATCAATTACAAAATTATGATAATCCTGTTACATTGTTTTATCAATATCAAATCAAAATAATAAAATAATCTTATTTATATTTAAAAATAAAAATACATACAAACAAAACTATAATACACAAAATTCATCTATATAAAAAAAACAATAAGATGCCACGGTATAACTCTGATTAATAATTATTCAATAATTATAAACATTTAATACGCTACATGATTCCTATTCTGTAAAATACACAGTAAAACATATCACTTTCAACCCCATTAATTTTCGAACCAGCGATTTCGTGCGAACATTATTTTCTAGTCACTGGTGTACCTATCTCAGCGATAGATATGATTCAAAACTGAAACCATTTTTTTAGTTTAGTAAATCAACTGTTATTCATGAGCTTTCTTTGTTCTTAGGTTTTTAGAAGCTGAATGTTCCCTCCCTCCATGTTCTACTGTCCGGTAAAGAAGTTATTAACAAATATATGAGATCCGGATTATATGTTTTTTTAACCTAAATAGTATATTTGTATTAATAAAAGAGAGTGTGAGATTATAGAGAAGTCAAAATGTCAGGTAAAGAAGTTATTAATAAATATATATGAGATCCGGATTATATGGTTTTTTTAATCTTAAACAGTATATTTGTATTAATAAAATAGAGTGTGAGATCATACAGAAATTAGAATGAGAAAAGAAAATGAAGGAGGAGAGGTTGTTAAGCTTTTTTAATTAATAATTTTTTTTTATTATTTATATGCTAAAGAATTTTCCAAAAAAATTATAAACAAAAAAATTTATTTAAAATATATGTATTTGTTAATTAATAAGTTAAATCACAACTTTTTCTCTATTTTGGTCTATAAGCCAAGTTTGACTTGCCATGAGATTTGTCATGGGAGAGATTCAATGATGAAGTGAGAGTTCAAACGTAAAAACCTTACCCTGTTTTGCAAGTTTAGTTTGGCAAGCTATAGGCCTTTTTATTAATTCTTCTTAGAACATGAAACAATGTAATTGACTTAAATTTAGTGAACAATCTCTCAATTTAGGTTAGAATAGTAGTCACTTGCACATCTGTGGGTCCACAATCAATTACCAAAGCCCTTATAATATTTTGTGAATCCCCAATTATAATAATTTGGGCAATTCCTTTTCTTTGAGCAATCTTTAAGCCTTGAAACAAGGCACAACCTTCTCTGATATTGTTAGTTTGTTAGTCAAGTGGCCAAGGCTCCATTCATACATATAATATTTTTTCTGTTGAGAAATGGCAACAAGAAATTCTAGTGTAATTTGTCTTTGAATTAAAATCAAATTCTATTCTCATAGCAACTTGTAAATAGTTAATTAATTTTAATTAACTTAGGAATTTTGAGTTGGAAGTCTCTCTGAAGTCATGTATATGTTCTCCCTGTATTCTAGGTGTAGAGGATGAGTTAAGTATGAATTGTAATTTGTTAACTCAATTTACTGAGTTAAATCCAGTTAAATTAGTTCCAAAGTGTTTGAGGAACTAATAGTGAGTTAACAATCAGTTAGTGCACTAATGCATTAACTAGTGCTACTCCAGTTAACTGAAGATTCCCTCATTAGAAACTCATGCATGTTGATTGTGAGAAAGTCCCAGTTGAGATTAAAGTGCATGGACAATGTACTATCAATTGTATGATTTACTGAGTTTTATAGATCATGCATGCAATCATGAACTGAACCTTGAAGGGGTTGCATAGTTTTGGATGCACTAGCCTCCCATTGATATGCGCTGATCAGCTATAGGAATTGCACAAGGAAATAGGGACTTGGAGGGCTGCAGAATTTGCTAAGCATTGGCCAACAGTTTGCTTGTGAGTTAGAGATTGATTTTATTGAGCGTTGGAATTGTTCTTGATAGATCAAGCATTGCATTATCGTCTTTGATTTCTGATATATGCAATACATAATAGTGGGGTTTTGAGTTGTGGATTTCCCCAGATATTTATTGTCTTATGTTTATTTGATTATCTTCCTCTTGTCGATTATTGTTTTCATCGATCTATTAGCTTCCATTGGTTGATAGTAGAAGTAGTTTCTTGTCTCTTGCTTCAGTACATTGCATGAGCTTATGAATCTACAAGATTTTCTACATGGTATCGGAGCTGACAACAATATACTAGAGGAGATTTCAAAGTTTTCAGTTTTTGGGTTACAGGTGAAAGTCAAATTTGCAATACATACATCAGGATCAGCAGATGGCATTCTACCGTTTATGGCTTGAGTATGCCTTGGAAGGCAGCTCAAATTTTATAGCCTGGAGAGATAGAATGGAGGCTGTGCTAGAGGATAATGGATTGAAGGAATTTATTGAACATGGAATTCCTAAGCCAGCAGCCACTGATGCACAAAACTTGGTTAAATGGAAGAAGTGTGTGGTGAAGGCAAGGTGGATAATTCTTGAGGGAGTTCGAGACCACATGTCTCGAGTCTCCATGGCAAAGAAACTCTGCATGCTATGTGGAAAACATTGACGAAATTGTCTCTGAACAACAGTGACCAAAGGAAGTTCGCACTAAAGAACAAAGTTCGAAAAATCAAAATGGAGAAAGGTAAAACTATTCCAAAATACTTGACCAAGTTCACTTAATGTTGTGATGAATTTGGAAGTGTTGGAGTCATGGTTTTCGAGGAAGATATGGTGAATATTTCTCTTCTTGGACTCCCAAGAGTTTCCATAGTTATCAAGACTCTGTCAATGGTCAGGAGAAACTATCAGATTGGGAACGACTATGGTCATATTTGGAGCATGATGAGATTGGGAGGAACACCAAGGATGGCTCTTCATCAAAGAATGATGATGAAGAGAATTGTGCCTTAGCGATTAAGGTGATGCAAGGGAAAGGTAAAGCTTCCTATTCTATATCAAATTCTTATCATGGAGGTATGAAGAAAGACATGACGAAAATTAAATGCTTTCATTGTCATAAGATGGGACATTTTGCTACAAATTTTCCACTCAAGAAGTCCAAGGAGAAGTCCTTTGGAGGAGCACCGAGTGAGGCTTTGGCCTCTCAATTTGAATTGGACTTTTCCCTCATTCCATGCATGCTGTTATCAATGATGGGAAATGTATGGTACTTAGACAGAGCTTCATTCACATAAATGACAACAAAGAGTTATTCAGTGACTTGGAAGAGAAAGATCTCCAGATGCATATCGAGATGGGTGACGACAGAAAGTATATAGTGTTACTGGATTGGGCACGATTACTTTTCAGAGGGAGCATGGGGCTCCACTCAACTTGAAGAATGTTATGTATGTACCTGGGCTGAAGTAGAACTTGGTATCCATTGCCATGGTTGAGGATAGAGGCTATGATATGATCTTCTCGAAAGGAAAGGCATTCCTTCGACACATAGCCACGGGTTAGGTAAAGAAGATAAGGATTTGGGTAATGAATATCTATAAGTTGGAGGTAGAGGAGTGTGCTACTTTGAGTTCAAAAGCAAAAAATTGGAAGAGCCGAGACGTTGGCAAGTTGTGGCACAGGCAATTGGGCCACTTGCATCATCATGGGGCTTTGAAGATATTGCAACAGATCTCTACCAATCTTCCCAAAGGTACGCTTGAGCAAGTTGATACATGCAAGGGGTGTACTTTGGGAAAATACACCGAGTCTTCCTTTCACGACAGAGACGGTCAAGCAAAGGCCATTCTAGAGTGAGTTCATTTAGATGTGTGTGATCATTCTCGACAACATCCACAACTAAACACAGGTATTATGTTATATTTGTTGATGACTATTCTCATAAATGCTCGATATTTTTCATGCAGAAAAATGATCAAACTTTCACAATTTTTTGTGAGGTCAAAGCATTGGTGGAGAAAGAGTCGAGCAAGAAGGTTAAATCTCTATGGAGTGATAACAATGGTGAGTATGTCTCAAATGTGTTTAAGAACTTTTGTGTAGCACAAGGGATTAAACAAGAGTTGACGGCACCCCATAATGCTCAGCGAAATGGGGTGGCTGAAAGGAAGAACAAAAGCATAGTAAGGGCGTTGAGGGCAATGTTGCATGATCAGGGCCTACCACTATTGTGAGTGGAAGCATGGAACACAACAATTTAAGTTTAGAACTGTAGCCCACATCATATACATAAGATGAAGACATTAGACGAGGCTTATTCCGGTAAGAGGCCAGATGTTGGTCACTTCAGCATTTTTGGGTCATTGGTATATTGCCATGTGACCAAAGATACACAGAAGAAGCTTGAGCTGATAACAGAGTTGGGGATATTTTTGGGGTACACTAATACACCTCAAAACTATCGGGTGTACATGCCGACCACTCGAATGATAGTGGTTCGCATGGATGTCAGATTCAATGAAGAGAAAGCCACGCAGGTTTCCCTTGAGAGGGAGCTTGAGCTAAATGTTGCTGAGGAGCTTTTAGCTCCTAAGGTTTAGGAGTCTCAGATTGATGTGGAGCAACCACATGCAAAGGTTTTGGGAGTGGATACATCCACTGAGGAAGAGTCTTCGAGAGAGGGAAGAAAGTGCACCAAATAGGCTGACAGATTGTTGGATGATACACAAGAGAATGTGGGAGCACCCACTTCTTAGCACAGGCAAAGGAGGTCACCTGAGAGGTACATTGGATACATGGCTCTTATGGATGCATGTGTCGTGACAGAGTCATCTTCCTTTCAGGAAACAATGCAGAAGTTGGTTTGGGTTGATGCCATGGTGGATGAGTATAACTCCAGAGCTCAAAACAGTGTTTGGGATGTGGTCCCGAGACCGGAGGACAAGTTAGTGGTGAGCTCCTGTTGGCTTTACAAGATAAGGAAAGCTGCATATGGTAGTGAGGAAAAGCACAAGGACATATTTGTGGCCCGTGGCGTTTCACAAGTAGAGGGGATTGACTATGATGAGACCTTTTCTCATGTTGCAAGGTACTCATCAATCAAATCTATATTAGCACAACCAACACAGATGGGTTGGAAGATCCATCATATGGATGTGAAGATAACCTTCCTTAATGGCATGATTGAGGAAGAGGTGTGCATATAGTAGCCTGAAGGTTTTGAAACCTTTGACTATTAGTAGCATGTGTGTCGACTCAAGCAAGCATTCTATGGGATGAATCAAGCACCCCGTGTTTGGTACACTAGGATAGATAGCTACTTCACCAGGTTGGGATTCATGATGAGTGAAGCGAACACGAACCTATACCACATAGTGGTGGAAGGTAAGTTGTTGATCATTGTATTTTATGTTGATGATCTCATATTGACAGGTGATGATTAGTTTATCAAATACTGCAAAGAGGACCTTGCAAGAGAGTTTGAGATGAAGGACATGGGGCTCATACATTAATTTCTTGACATGGATGTATGGCAAGGAGATGGGGAGTTATTTGTGTCTTAGGGAAAGTATGTCAATGAGATACTCAGGAGATTCTGCATGGAAAGAAGTAAAACCCTGGAGATTCCTCTAGCAGGAGGAATGTGGATGCTACTTCAGGGGTAGTAGTGGAAGATATTGTTTAGAGGCCGCTTGTGGGTTCACACATCTACTTCGTGAACAAACAACTGGATATGTGCTATGCAATTAACCAACTTAGTCAAGTGATGGTTAGGCCTAGCAAGATGTATTGGAAGGCGGCAAAGCATGTGTTGAGATACCTCAGGGGCACTTCTCAGTATGGGTTATGATACAAACAGACAAAGGTAGTGAAGCTTCAAGGTTTCAATGATGAAGATCAGGCGAGGAGTCCATTTGACAGGAAGAGCACATCAGGAGGGATCTTTAGTAATAATTCAGCGACAGTTCTTGGTACAATAGGAAATAGAGATCGATTTCACTCAGTTCAGCAGAGGTAGAGTACATGGTTTCAAGTTAGGTAACATGTGAGGCCAATTGGATGAGGAAGATCCTCGTTGGTTCTTTTTGTCAGCAGATGGATCCAACTGTGATTTACTATGATAATCAGAGTTCTATTAAACTCTCTGAAAATCTAGTTTTTCATGATCGGTCCAAGCATATTGATATCTGATATCATTATCTCAGAGATTGTGTATTGAGGCATATTATGTTGTTAAAGTACATTCCCACGGAGGAGCAAGATGCTCACATTTTGACAAAGGCATTGTCAAGATGAAAACTCAATTTTCATAGAGACAGGATCGGGGTAGTTGATAATTCCTTTCTTGTTGAGAGGGATTGTTGAGAAACGGCAACAAGAAATTCTAGTTTAATTTTTCCTTGAATTAAACTAAGAATTAAAATCGAATTCTATTCTCATAGCAACTTGTAAATAGTTAATTAAGTTTAATTAACTTAATTAGATTAGGAATTTTGAGTTGGAAGTCTTTCTTAAGTCATGTATATGTTCTCCCTATATTATAGGGGTCCAGGATGAGCTAAGTATGAGTTTTAATTAGTTAACTCAATTTACTGAGCTAAGTCTAGTTAAATTAGTTGCAAACTATTTGAGGAACTAATAGTGACTTAACATTCAGTTAGTGCATTAATCCATTAACTAGTGCTACTCCAGTTAACTGAAGATTCCCTCATCAGAAACTCATGCATGTCGATTCAGAGAAATGACCGGTTGAGACTAGAGTGGAGGGAGAGTGTACTATCATTTATATGATTTACTGAGTTGTATAGATCATGCATGCAATTAGGAACTGAACCTTGAAGGGATTGTGTATCTTTCGATGTATTGGCACACTATTAATATGGCCTGATCAACCATAGGAATTGTGCAAGGAAATAGGGACTTGGAGAGTTGTAGAATTGACTAAGTGTTGGCCAAGAGTTTTCTTATGAGTTGGAGATTGATTTTACTAAGTGTTGGGTTTGTTCTTGAGAGAACAAGCATTGTATTATGATCTTGGATTTATGATATATGCAGTACATAATAGTGGGGTTTTGAGGTGTGGCTTTCCCTGGATATTTATTGTGTTATGTGTATTTTATTATCTTCCTCTTGTCAATTATTGCTTTCATCAATTAATTGGCTTCCAGTAGTTGATAGTAGAAGTAGTTTCTTGTCTCTTGTTTTAGTACATTGTATGAGCTTGTGAATCTACAAAAAGTTTTACATTTTCCAATAGAATCAAATATGATCCCCACACCTACCACCCTAAAACCATAAATGATATGTTAGATTATAATATTATATTAATATAATTAAATTATAACTTTTTATGCTATATTCTAAACTTTGTAATAAAATTAAATTTGGTTGTTTGACAAAGAAAATGACACAAATTTTATCATGAAAATGACAGATTTAAGAACTATGAGATCTCCCTTGTAGAGTTTAGATGTGAGACGATGGTTTCATTCAAAATAAAAGTAATGTTTTTATAGTATTTTATTTATGTTGTGTGATGTTTAAATGGAATTGGATTTTAAGGATTTAAAATGTTATTAAATTTTTATTATATTTTATATAATTAAATTTATTTGAAAAATGGAGAAAAAATAGTATTAAATTTTGATTTCGTATAAATATTTGGTATTAAATAATAAATATTTTAATTTGTTAGTCAAATGACGTTTTCTTGGGTGATTGGGTAGAGTACTAGATAGTGAAGTGATGTATACTTTCTAGTGAGATGATGTTGTAGATTTAATTAAAAAAAATACAACACACACAAGCATTTTACAAAGCCTACCAAATATAGAGCTCTATTAATTTCATTAAATTATTCAAATCATTAATGCCATATTTGATCACCAAGCCTAAATCTTATTCGCCAATGAGAATTAGAAGTTTACAAATTATGCCATTGTTGTATGACATATGGCTATAATTTATTACAATGTTGAGTTGTTTATGTCATAAGTAGATATTTTACTCCTTGAGTGTTGTCATTTTATTGATTCTCCATTACTACAATTTACATTTGGAGAGACAAACTTGACATCTCTTAGTAGAATCCTATGAACATATGCTTTCATTTCACTGTGTCATTGCATCTTGGGATTACTTAAACAATGAGATTAGAGCATTTTAAATTACTAGAATCATTTGAATTCCCTATCGTGTATGCATCACATATGGATCCTTTAGTACGGTCCTATAACTTATTGAAATAATTTAAGTGTGCATACTATGTATGACCTCATAGGTTACTCATAAACATCATTGTAGAAATTTTAGGGGAGGACTCTACCAACGATATTGACCCTATCAATGCACTAGTATTCTCAATATTTTCTCTAACTACAAGCTCAAATGAATATTCTTACTCTTTCTCAAATTTCAATATCTACTACAACTTGCTTGTTATCTCGTAGAAATTTTAGTCAAACACTATACCTAAGATATTGGTCCTCTTAATGCACTAGTCTTTTCAAGTTGTTGTCTAACTACAAGCTCAAATGGGCATGCTTAATCTTTTCCAAATTTCAATATCTACTACAACATTCATATTGTATGGGGATGTTGACATTTGCACATGTTCATTTGAAAACTATATTTTAAGATTCCTAGAAAGATGGATATGTCATTCCCCATGGAAGTTGTGCTTCACCAAGATTCTTAAAAACAATCCTAATTATAATGTAGATATTATGTATTCTACATGATCTCACAATATGCTCTTTACCAATGCTCCTACTTCCTTCCCATCATTTTCCATAATTCATAAAAAAAAGTTATCCCTAATTTTACCAAGTTATTTATTTATTGTTTTAGAGAAAGAATCTAAGAATTAGGATTAAAATCATTATCTTGCAGAATTTTGAGAAGAACAAACATTGGTATGCAATTGGTATACATGTTCTTTCCATTTGAATTTTATCTTTTTCCATTTTCATAATGATGCAAATCAATGCTATAAACCAAATGCGAGGGTCCCTAGACATCGAAACTATAAATCAAATGTGAGGCTCCCTTCACAAGATATACATGTTTATATAATTAAATTTATTTGAAAAATGGAAAGAAAAATTAATATCAATTTTTTATTTTTTATAAATATTTGATTATTAAATAATAAGTATTTTGAACATTTCTAATTTCTAATTTCTACATTAGTAACATATCTAATTTATAGATTATTAGATGGAGCTCTGCAATCTAAACTAGGTCTTGAGTTAGGGTTTGGCGCTGGTAACCATGGCATGTCATGGAGGAGGGTGTTTTTCTCCCTCTTACAGTCAACTAGCCGTGAACAGAAGCAAGGGCACTGGTCTACATCGCTTCAAGAAACCACCGGAGGTGATAACTAAGGATATTAATGCAGGAAATATCAAACCTCACGGATAGAAAGAAAGTCATGAGGAAGATAGCAGGGAGAAGAGGAAAGAGGGTAGTAGTCAGAAAGTTGCACCTATGAGTGCAACAAGGGTCTGTAAACCCAAGTCGACCATTATTCCTTGGGTCATTTTAAGCGACCCAACTCTACTGGTGCATAAGGAGCACATGGCGGAACACGCAGTTATATGAAAATTTATGGGGATTTGGCTGACAGAGAAGGCCTTACACACATGGATAAGGAACCACTGGAAACCAAAGAGGGAAATAAACCTTCACCTTGGATCCAAGGGCTTCTTTATGGTGGTGTTTACAAGCTTAGAAGATAAGGACAGAGTGTTTGAGGGAGGACCCTATTTTTACGCTGATGCAAGCCTTTACATGTGACCATGGGTGATGAATTTTGTCCCAGAACGAGAAACATTCACTTTAGTATCAGTATGGATAAGACTATATTCCCTTCCTTTAGATTATTGGTTCCCGCGGTCTCTAAAGCCTATCAGAAATAAACTAGGACATTTTATAAAAATATTTAGATGTGACTGTAAGAGGTTAATACACTTCTTTCGCCCGGATTTGTGTAGAAATGGACTTATCTGGGGCAATTCTGGACGAGATCATTTTAGAAGTGTATGATGAAGAATGGGTGCAGGGAGTGGACTATGAACATGTCCCATTCGGGTTCCATAAATGCCATGAACATGGGCACTTATATAGAGACTGCCCATCAGACAAACTGGAGAACAACACAAAAGCCACCACAAGCAAATATCCAGAGGGTTTCACTAAGGTGGGGGGAAAAGGGAAAGGAGGAAAGAGGTACCAAAAGAAAATGAACGAGGACGGGCAACCGAGCCACAATAGTTTCAAAATATTAGAAGAAGTTTGAAACAATGGGGCAAACCAGGAAACAGAGATTAATACCAATGATAAGGATAGGGATGCCAGCATGGAGGATATACCAGAGAACAACCAGCAAAAAGATTATCTAGTGAGCACTGTGGAGGTCAGTAGGGACCATGAGATGACCCCAAGTGAGGTGGGAATAGAGGACCATGAACTACAGGAGATTCTTGAGAGGGAGAACTTAGATCTACAAAAGTTTCTTCAGCAGGGTATTGCCAAAGGGGTTAACTCCCTAACAAAGGAGGCGTTTGATAGGGTTCAATAGCTCCTCCTATAGAGATCTCAATCAAAGGACTCTGGAGTCAAAAGAAACCATGACAACTAGGAGAATAGAGGGATGGAAACAATGGAGGAAACACTGGGGCACTCTTCCAAGAATCCGGGTAGGAAAAGAGGAAGAAAAAGACAGAATGAGCTTCTAACCGAATGTGGAAAACTCATCATTAACTCAAGTAAGATGAGAGATCTCATGATTTACTCCTTTACAAACCTTTCTTAATGAAGCTTACAACCTAAAACATTATGGGCCTGGGAAGTAAAAGGAAACAAATAAATCTCAGCAGTAGAATAAAAGAAGAGAAGGAAGATATGGTTTTTATTTAGGAAACTAAGTGTTCGATGGACAAGATTAGAGAAATACATAACAAATGGTTAAGAAAGTATGAGTATCTAGAGGTTAAGGTAGATAAATCAGCAGGAGGGATTCTTATGCTTTGGAATCCCTGGAAACTTGGAATCCTGTATGTGGAAGCGTCCAGGAACTATCTATTGTTGGTGATTCAACCTTTGGGTGACAGGGAGACTTACATGATTACAAATTTCTATGGTCCTCAAAAACTAGAAGACAAACTCAAGCTTCTCACTACCCTTAAGGAGCTGAGAGAGAGATATCCTGATAGGCCCTGGATTCTGGCAGGGGATTTCAATATGATTAAATCTCTTAGGGAGAAAAAAGGTGACACCAGAACACTAGGCAGAGACTCCATTGCCTTCCATAACTTCATAAATAAAATGAGACTAGTGGATGTTGAAACAATAAATTGCACTTTCACCTGGAACAACAAGAGAGGAGGGGCTTCTCAAGTTTCCTCTAAACTAGATAGATTCATAATCTCATAGGACCTCCTTCTCATAGGCCTTGACATGTCAGCTCTAATCCTTCCCTTTGGAGGCTCGGACCACTCGACTATCCAACTTGAAGCTACTTTTATGGGTACACTGAGGAACAAACCTTTTAGGTTTGAAAATGTTTGGCTCTCTCACCTAGACTTCACTAGCAATATTGAAAAATGGTGGATGGAATATTTGCGCATTCAAGGCACAAAATGTTTATGATGCAACAAAGACTTAAACACATCAAATCAAGACTCAAAGATTGGAACAAGAAAGAGTTTGGTAATAGTTTTAAAGCCAAAAGATAACTTGAACAAAAACTCCACGGAATTAATCAAATCATAATCACAGATGGTTTTACCGAGGAAAGGAAAACTCAAGCTGAGTCTCTTCAGAATGAATAGGAAGATAGGTGCATCCAAGAGGAGATATTATGGAGGTAGAAATCGAGAGTGCAGTGGATTAGAGTAGGGGAAAAAACACAAAGTTTTTTCATAAATCAACTTTGGATCACAGGGAACACAACAAAATTTCAAAACTCAGAGATTTTCAATGGAAAGAGCTTGTGTCCCACAAAGAAATGGAATCTGTCCTAGTACAACACTTCCTTAGCATTACAAAGGAGCCTCTCTTAGATGGGCCACGGTTCATTAACAATTTCACAAAGTATATTCCCAAGATTGTAACAAGGGAAGACAATCACAATCTTAACAGGCCAATGTCTGAAGATGAGGTCGGTGAAGTTATCAATGAGATGCAAAATTGGAAATTTCCCGGCCCAGATGGATCCAATGTGGACTTCTTCAAAGAATTATGGAAAATAGTCAAATAAGACATTCTTGATGTAGTGGAAGACTCTAGAAGATCCATAACGGTTTTGAAGGCTCTCAATGCCTCTTTCATAGCTTTGATTCTAAATCAGGAAAAATCTATGACACCAGACAAATTCAAACCCATAGCTTTATGTAATGTGGTATAAAAGATTATTTCCAAAGTGATCGCCAACAGACTCAGGCCGCTTCTTCCAACTCTTATCTCAAAGGAGCAAACTAGTTATGTGGAAGGAAGACAGATTCTCAATAACATCATACAAGCTCACGAGGTGGTACACTCTCTTAAGAGAAATAAGCAAGTTGGCATGATCATACAGCTTGACCTAGCGAAAGCATATGGAAAGCTAAGCTGGACTTACATCAGGTCAGTGTTGAGAGCTTATGGTTTCGACCACAACTAGATTAGATGGGTTATGGCCTTGGTATGCACGATTAGTTTTTCAATCCTGCTTAATGTCTCACCCTCAAGAACCTTTATGCCTTCTAGGGGTCTCAGACAAGGAGATCCACTCTCCCCCTTCCTCTTTGTGCTCATGATGGAAGGGCTAGGCAGAGTGATAAAAAGTGCAAGTGCTTTAGGAAGAATCTAGGGACTGAAACTTACCATAGATGGAGCTGCTTCAGCTCACTAACAATTCATAGATGATACTATGCTACAGGGAATTCCCACGGTCAAAGAAGCCAAAGATTTAAAAAAATCTTGAACGACTTTGTTATGGCTACTAGAATAGAGGTAAGCATTGACAAATCAAAATTTTTCTTTCTTAACACAGACATTGCTATTCAGAGAAACCTTAATAGAATTCTAGGGTTTCAAAGGGATCAATTACCTTCTAGGTACCTTGGAATGCCTCTTACGGACAAACCTCTGAGCAAGGGAGTGTGGGAGCTGGTAATTAACAAACTTTAGGACAAGATCAGGAAATGGACTTACAGGTCTTTGAATTTGGTAGGACATCTTGTGCTTATAAAGTTTGTCCTACAGGCCTTAACCATTTTCATGTTGTTAGCTCTTCCTGCTCCTAAAGGAGCTATGCAACAGATCAGGAATATTCAAAGATATTTTCTTTGGGGCAAAGGGGAAGAGAAAAAGAAGTGGGTTTTGGTAGCTTGGGACAAGCTCTATGAACCTAAGCCCCATGGTATTTTGGGGCTTCACGACCCTGAAATCCTCACGAGAGTATTAGGAGACAAACTCTAGTGGAGGTGGCTCAAGGAAACAACTACCCCTTGAGCTAAGCTTTAGAAGCAGAAATATTCAAATAACTGCTAGGAGAGGGATCATATCAGAATGTCAGGACTTATCAAGTTCTCTCACATTTGGAACCTTGCTTGGGAAAATAAAGCCATTGTCCAGCATCATAGTTTCAGGGAGATCTGAGATGGGAGCCTTGCACAGTTTTGGGAGGATAGCTGGCAACAAGAACCAAATTTGTTTAGGTAAGAATTGACTGTTCTAAAAAATGACACTGATAACAAAGGTCTACTTATGGTAAGTGACTTCTAGGATCAGGTAAGGAACAATGGTAAATGGAGAATGTGGAAGAATTTTGGTTTCTATTAACACCCAGGTTGTTCCCTATGACTCCCAAGGGAATACGGCCGGGGTAACCACTAACCAATCTTTGGACTACAGCTTCTAGCCCAGCTGTAATCAGAGAGGGCTCTCTCTGTAAGGTTTGTCACTGTTTTAGTGAAGTTTTAGGCTAGTTATGAAGTGAAGGTTTGATTGTTTTTTATGTTTGGTTGGGAGGATGCTTCTGATAGTGTTAGAGTCTGTCTGCAGGTAAAACTAATCCATTGGGCAATGGGGCCTTTGGCTGTTGTTTCCTTAAGATCCTGGCTTAAGTGCAGCTGGAATTACAGGGCCTGTGTGTATTTCATAAAACAAACTGTGAATTGAGAGAGTGGAATGGAAACAACTAGCAAAGAGCAATTAAGGATTCTTTACCAAGCTGGGTAGTGTGAAGGAGGTCTATTATTTAGGAGCAATTACTTGAATTCCTGAAATAACAGAGCCCTGTGATGATATAGTATTAAAGGTAGCACTGAAGAATTACTCTTTAAATACCTTAACTGAGGAAAACATATGAAACAGCTAGGATTGAGCTCAGGGTAATCGAAGATTAAATCCTGGGACTATTCTTTTTCCTGGCCATTTAGATATTGAATACATGGAGAGCATGAACAATATATGAAAGTATAACAACATATATGTAACAGAGAGTAACGAGAAAACTTATTGAACCATGGAATACACAGGAATCCTGCAATTTTGAGCCATACACCATCAAGAGATCAAGAGACACAATGCTTGGAGAAATCCCATCATTCTTTGTATTAGCTGTCTGAGAATTTACAACATCAGAGTAACAGAAGAGATATCAAGAGATTTCTTACATCCGGAGTCCAACCCCTGCTAACAAATGCGAGGGGGAATATATAGAAGTCTAATACAAAATATCTCAGGCATTGAGTCATCTGAGAGGAAAATATCTTCTTACACTCGTACATGGCTTGTAGATGAGAAGTAATTACAATCTTAAATGAGTTATAAAAGCTCTCAACTCCCGTCAGAGTAATTTTTGACCTTTGGGGTTTGCGGAGTCGGTTGAGCGGCTTTATCATAACTGCTGAATGATGTGCTGGGCAGTTGTTACTTTTCTGTGTCTTCTTGGCCCTGCCATCTGTGCTTGCTGATGCTGTTGTTGCGGCCGAGTACCTATGCTGAGTTGGCTCAGCATCTTCATACCTGCTGATGTATCTTTTTTCCAGCTCTGTATGTAATACAAACCTTTTTCTGAAGAGAAAGATGTGATTACTTAACTTTGATTCAAAAGCAATCCTATTAATTCCTGCCATGTGTCTCGAGGAGGCAGCTGATGTTTCAAAATTGACCCCAAGGTCTCATCAGCCTCTGTATATTTATAGAAGTGAGGGGGCTCATCAAATAAGTGTGTGACTTCATTTCTAATAAAAAACAAATTATCTAATCTTTCAAAAAGAATTTGCCCTGTTATTGGGCCTGCTCCTCAAGATGTACTTGGTGCCTCAGCAATCTGTATTGCTGCAAAACTGCTTACTCTCTTGACATATTTGTCATGTGAGAGTAATTTCCCTGATTCTAACAAGCTGGGGAGCCCTCTGTCCTGCAGAGCTAAGAACCTATTCTGGAATTTATTTATGTCAGCTTGCATATCCTGGATTCTTCTGTCCAGGGTCTGAATTAGGTTCTTCATTGTTAGGACTCCTTTGATTAGAGAAATTGTTTCAGTCCTGTTTCCAATTCCCATTCTCACCAGCTGGGAACTTGTCCTGTAATTGAGCA
>APFE030556868.1:0-13193 GCA_000404065.3 Pinus taeda | reverse complement strand
TTATTCATGGATTTCTAATGAATTGTTTAAAACAGGGCTAGATTGTGTGATCAGGAGATGTGTTCAGGAAGATGAAATTCCTGACATCCTCAAGGCATGTCATGATGAACCTTGCGGTGGACACTTTGCTGACAAGAGGATGGCCTATAAAATCCTTTCTTTAGGATATTATTGGCCGTGTCTCTTCAAAGATGCAAAACAATATGTCAGAAGGTGTGACAGCTGCCAGAGAGTTGGGAGACCGACTCTTTCAAATGAAATTCCATTACAACCACAGGTACTCATCGAACCCTTTGAAAAATGGGCTTTAGATTTCATTGGACCAATTAGTCCACCATCTAGACAAAAGAAATATATATTGGTTTACACTGATTATGTCACTAAATGGGTAGAAGCCAAGGCATTCCCTTCTGCCACTGAAAATTCAGTTTTTCAATTTCTTTTTGAGGATATTTTTACTCGTTTTGGTGTCCCAAGAGAAATTGTGACAGATTAGGGAAGTTAATTTACATCTAACTTGATGGAGAAGTTGATGGAAGAATATAAAATCAAGCATAGAAAATCTACTCCTTACCATCCTCAAGCAAATGGTCAAGTGGAATCTACAAATAAAGTTCTTGAGAGCATCATCACCAAGACTGTTCATCTCCATAGAAGAGATTGGGCAGAAAGGCTTCCTGAAGCCTTATGGGCCTACAGAACTACATGGAGGAACACAACAGGACATTCTCCCTATGAACTTGTTTATGGGAAAGAAGTCCTGCTCCCCATTGAGTTTCAAGTAAAGACCTTCAAGATGGCAGTTCAGTTGGAGATGAATCTATCAGAAGCCCAAAAGCACAAAATGGAACAGCTGAATGAGCTAGATGAGATCAGACAAGATGCAATCCTAAGAACTGATCTAGTTCAACATCAAAGAGCTAAGTGGCATGAAAGATATATTAAAGAGAGAAGGTTTCAAGAGGGAGATTGGGCCTTACTGTTTGATTCCAAGTTTAAATACTTCAAAGGAAAGTTTTAGACTCATTGGCTTGGGCCATATGAGATTGATAAAGTCTTTGACAATGGATCGGTAAGAATCAAGACCATTGATGAATCTGAGACTCCTCTTATTGTGAATGGCCACCGATTGAAAATTTATCATAAGCAACTTTCCAGAGAAGAGTTTGTCAAAATATTCCAAGAGAATTCTGCAATAAGGCTGGTGGAGAAGAATCTTTCTCCCCCATCAGCCTGATCTTTGTTTCTTGTGGTTTCTAAAAAAAAAAAAAAAAAAAATGTAAAAGCCTGAAAACCAATTATGGATTGGCAGCTTATACGAAAATATGGAGTGAAAATCAGGGGCACCTGACACTCTATATATTTTCCAAAAAAAATCTCCTCTCATGTTCTTTCCATCTTCATTCCATCTCACTCACTCATTCCATTTCATTCCACTTCCATTTCATTTTCATCATCATTCTCACTCCATTTTCACTCCATTCTCATTCCATTCCATTTCATCAATAAAAGTGCCCTTTCAGGACTATTTTCATTCAACTATTTTCCTCTAAACTATCTTTGTGCAGATCAGGGGGTGTTGTTCCAGTTTCCACAGCTGGCCACCGTTTCCACAGCTGGAACCTGTTTCTGCAGCTAGAAACGATTTCTGCAGCTAGCATCACTTTGTTTTCAAAATAAAATCAGCTGTTAGTGCCAAAAGCATGCAATGCAGGTGTACGTGAGCTAAGGACATGGGGCATGTCCAAAATATCAAAAAGGAGCAACTAGTTAGAGATCTTAAGCAAAGAATGACAAGTGTCCAAAGGTATGATCAAAACTCTCTATCAAACAACACTTCAAGTCATCATTATGTATGGTTATTAACCCATGACCGGTTCTTCTATGTGCAATGATTTAATTATTCACCCACTACCATTCCTATTCCGCAATACCATTCCATACACCTCGCATTCATTTTTCCTAACGGTCTTATGATTACCCCAAGTTCAAACTTAAAAAAGACTATACTTCTATTTATGACTCATACTCCTAAGACATGACCTATTGTATTACGACTCTTACAAGCCATAATTTCCGCAGCCGTCTACTTGAGACGTGTAAATCTCACATACAGTCACCTGACTCGGGAGAATCCGGCCGTTAACACCACTCATATCATAATCCCCGCATATACTCATGATCATTTTATGAACTCGATCATGGTCACCAGTGCTCACCTATTGGTTTTCCCGTGATCCGAGCATTTCCTCTGTTTCTGACTGCAGTCACTACAGTTTTCTTGACGCTTTGATTATAGCCACTGCAGCTGTCGTAAACCCTGATTACAGCTGCTACAGTCTCTCCTAAAAACTCTGTGACAGAGCTATTCTTCCTTAACCCTCATACGTAGAAAAAAACCCTCAGTGAATTTAAAGCCGAGAATGGGAAAACTGCTGAGAGCCGAGCCAGAAGGATCAAAATACTTGGAGGGTTATCCCCAAGTCAAGGAATTATTAAAGAAAGCCAAATGGCTCTAGTTTATTCAGAAATTCAAAGGGTATAATAAGGAAGTGACTAAAACCTTTGCAAGGTCCTTTAACGGATAGACGGTGGAGGTGGGAGACTTAAAGTTTGCGGTGACCGAGGCCACAATAGCAGCAGCTACAGGCCTGCCTCAAGACAGAGAAAGATGGTTCAAAAATAGGAGCGTAGATGACCAAATTCGGAGAACGATGCTACAAAATCAAGGTATGGATACCACCATATTCACTAGAGGTATCCCTGTGCATGTATTGAAAGAAGAATGGTCTGGTTTATTATTGGTCATACAAAAATTTATTACATGTGAGGGCCGTTTTGGCTCCATGTACATGTACCATGTGAGGTTAATGATGAATTTTATAGATGGCCACGTTCTTAATTTACCACATTTTCTGCTAGCAAGTTTAAAGAAGATGAGTGTTATGGTTCAAAAGCATGTAGGTAACATTGAGCCACATCTCTATCATCATGGGCTCATAAGAATTCTGATTGAGGAGCAGTTAAAAAAATCTAAGGATACTTGGGAACAATTTCTAACAAGAAACTACTTCCAAGAGCCAGCTGAGGCCTCTGGAAGTAGTCCATCAAAAATCCCAAGGAAAAGTAGGAGGAGGGATAAAAATGTTACAGCCCAAGACTCCCCTCTAAAAGAAATTGAAGAGACTGTCCAAAAAGAGGAAGAAGACTAGCCCAAGAATAAGAAACAAAAGAAAGAGAAGGGAAAAATAACCACTCAAGAAATCTCTCCATCACCTGAAAAATCCTTAGAGGAGGACTACCAACCTCTGTCAGAAAGGCTAGTAGATCTTAAAGCTGTTGCCTTGGCCAAGAAACAACAGAAAGGGAAACAGAGTGCAGAAAAGACAAATGTGAGTTCATCCTTGAGAAGGAGCTCTCGGCTAAAAGGAAAATGGAAGAAAACCAAGGGAGATCAGTCCCATTTTATTGAATTAAGTGAAGAAATACTTGAGAAATCTCCAGAACAGCCAAGCCTTGACACAAGCCCTCCACGAGAGGAAAGTCCTTTTCGGCAAGAAGGAGAAAGCAGTCCTCCTCCACCAAATTTTGAGTTCAGATAGAGAAAATCACCTAAGGTGGATCCTAACCAGCAAGAGGTATACAATTACCTAGAATCCCTAGAACAATCATCTGCAAGACCAAGCACTTCTCTGCCACTTGATGCACAGGTTCAGTCTCTAAAACAAGAAGTATTTGAACTAGAAGTACTAAATAGACACATAATACAAGAAAATGAAACACTCAAAGAGTAGGGTAAGGTAGACAAAATGGTCCATGATAATACCATGCTTCATTTAGGACTGTGGCAGAAGAAGAATAGAAGACTGAAAAAGAGATGCAAAAAGTTAAGCAGAGCTCTAATTAACCTCAAGTTTAAATGTCTGGTTAGAAAACCAAGGATGATGATGATGATGGCATCAAAGAAAAAGAAAAGAGGACTAATGTCTCGCTAAGTCTGGAGCATGTAGATTAAAAGGGAAATCACTCAATTTGTTGCATGAGGACATGCACACCTTCACAGTGGGGGTATGTTAGCCTAACCTTGACCTCCTACACACCCTCTTAACCCTCATTCTCCACTCACTTCATTCATCCAGTGGTTAAATCATTGCATTATAGTCTAAAAATGACTGTTTATATGGTTTTCTGACTATACTGATGTCTATTGTTTGGTTTAGTTTTTTTGTTCATGCAACTGCAGAAACTTGTCAGTTTCCGCAGCCAGCACCGAATTCCGCAACTATTTTGTTAAAAGTTGTGCTTTAGGTGTCCTCTGAAGGAACGAGCTACATGGGCAAGCTCCAGATGGCATGTACATGGATCGTGTCCCTTTGTATTGGCCAAATCATCCATTAGAGGCCGCGGTCAACCAAAGTCAAAGACAAGGCCAACCAAAGAGTTCAGCGGTGGCACGTCACTGTTTTGGGCACGTGAATGATACGTGGCCTAGTTCCCAGCTTGCGAAGGCACCAACGCACCTGGAGATCGTTCTTGAACAGTGAATCTAACAGCCAACCACTCCGAAGATTTAAGAAGCATAACGACAGTTACACTAGATCTCGGCTGAAGAAATCTACGTGTCTATGGCACGCAGTTAATAGCATAGTAGTTGATTAGTTAACTGTAGTATTTTTACATTATAAATAACGTGTTGTTGAACGTTGTAAAGAGACTTTGGATGCATAGAAATTCTGAACTGTTTATGTAATTTCCGCAAGCTGCTGGTTCTCTTGTCACCCCACTGTTTTTTATGCTGTTGATTTAAATACATGAGAAGACTTTTCTGAAGATAGCCATGTTATTATTTAATTGGCTGAAGTGGCAGAGGGCCCCTACATGCTGAAGCCTTGTAAAGTGTTTTAGTTTCATTATGTTTTTGTTTTATTATTAGTTGTACATAATATGTTGTCTTATGTTTCTACTGTTCATATCTTTACTTTTGTTTTCTTAGAGCAGTAAACTGATCAGTGCTTTTTGCAGGTTCTCTTAGGAAACCCGGGCAATTTTTCATCTTTTTAATAACTTTTGGCATATGAGATCATTTTGTCCTTCCTGCTAACTTTTATTTTCTGCAGTTTACATTCAGAATTGTCCTTTTCAAGTTGTTATTTGCTTATTTATTTTTCTGCTAGTTAGATATCATACTGCTTAACAATTTATGATTTCTTTCTGTGGTCAAATGACTATATCAACAGGAAATCATAATATTACTAACTGTAGTGTGATTTAGTTGTCATATTACTCACTCATAGTTGCTTTCCATAAGGTAGATTGAGCTGAATGGTAAAGGACTAGAAGAGTCTAAGTAGTGTGATTAACTTCTTTTCTGCAATTTACATTTAGTTATCATATTGCTTGTTATGTTCATGATTACTTCCCCAAGGTAGATTGAGCTGACGGGTAAAGGATTTGAAGAATTCAAGTAGTGTGATTAGTTTCTTTATGCAATTTACTTTCTTGAACAGTTAAATATCATATTGCTTAACTTGTTTATGATTACTTCCCATCAGCTAGATTGAGCCGAAGGGCAAAGGATCTAAAAAGTTAAAGTAGTGTGAATTAGCTGCTTTACTTTAAGTTTGAGTTGTTTTTCAATTTTTTGCTTTCTTTTCATTTTCAGCAGCAAGGATACTGGGCCATTGCTATTAGTTCGCTTTTTGATGCATTTTTGTTTTCTCTTAAGAGTTGGTTTCATTTCAAGTACTGTAAAGCTTTCTTTTGAGCACTTTTCAAGTTTAGAAATCATCACCATTTACACTCCACACACTTCACACTTCACTTTCATCACCACACATTAAGAGAAGAATAAAATTAAAAAACAAACTAAAAAGTTTAAAACGACAAAAACCTAAGAAAATGGTTATCTAAGTACATATAGTACACCTCACTTCGTCAGTTTACGAACCTCGGGTTGACAATATAAATAGCAATTTAGATCACACTAAATTGACCAAACAATGGCCTAAAGCATACAAACCCAATTCTAGGCCATAAAACCCACTGGTGTGTAGGGCTATGCAGCGAGGAGCAGTGGCCTGCAAAGGAGAATGGAGATACATGATGGTATACCACAACATGTCGGTTTACACTATGGGGTAGGAGGAGTGACTCACATCTCATTTAGGATGTGCGGGGAGTGATAGGTGCAGTGACACAGGCCGGACACAAGATGGTACAGGATGGTATAGCCGTAGCCAAGGGTATCTAGTGGTGTACAGGGACAGGTTGCAGTGTACAATGGCATGTCGAGGAGTGCGGTGGTACTTGGTGGTATGCAATGACACATGATGCAACACAATAGGCTCTTGGAGCGTTGCCTCTAGGGAGACTTATGGACAACGACAGTAGGTGTACCATTGGACGCAACTCACCTAGGATCGATGAGGACATTATTGAGCATCTGGGGAACCATGTTTAGTGGAGGTAGGGCCTCAAGAGGGTTATCAGCAAATCTGAGGTGGAGAGAGAGTCATCTGTAGGATTACTCTTGAGAATTCTGACAGATTCTTGATCATACTCTTTGGCACATACCTACCTATCATCCTCAAGTGTTTCTTACAGTCGTAGAGGGTTTGGTTGTTGCCCTTTTACACTCTCCATTCAGGTAGCAGGGCATGTGAGGCTCACCCTAGGCAGTTGGATGAGACATCGCATGTCATGGGCTAAGAGGAGACTTTCCAGTTGAGACACTTGGTAGGTGCACGAGTTGACAGTTATAGGCTTAGGGATGGCATGGTTGATTTGTCGAGGTAGCATATGTTCCACCCCTATGCTCACACTTGGGGAGGTGACTTAGAGCGTGTTACATGGCTCTTTTTTAGCTGGACAACTCAAGGCGTTAGGTGAGCATGAGGTGTGGAGGACGATAGTCCTTGTTGGCAGGATGATGCCTAGGCTTCCGATAGTTCCCGGGCACATCATCAGGAGCTAGGATAGCAGATCTCGCTATGTGATTTGGAAAACACATAGCATATGGATATTCGTGCCACAGGTTCTTGATGCTCATTGCCTACTTATTGGATACCTACATGAGGCAAATATGGGGCACAAAGGGGTCCCAACAGCTAGCATCATATCGCAATGACAGGCAGAGAGGATTGGGTGTTGTGGACCTCCAGTATGGTTATGGGATCCAGTGTATTGGTGGGATACTCCACTCCTCAACGAGCATGGTTGGGATAATAGGTAGAATGATTCATTCACAGGCGGACACATGGGGGATCACCAAAGCCCCCACCATAGGATGAGGCAGATTGTTGCTCGGGATTAGGGCTAGCCATGGAGTGATAGGCGCTGGCACTGTTGAGTCGCTTTGGCAAGATTGGCCTAGCCTCGATCATCACATATATTATGACCAAGAGTTATGGGAGAGGAGGCTCTGGTATGAACATGCTAGGTAGTCAGTCATGACCAGAGTGTCACGATGTCAGTAGGATAGGTTCCTTCTGCGACGGGAAAGGGATTATGGCATAACAGGGTTGAGCAGTTCAGTGACCCGTAGAGGTGAGTTGGTTTCTACAGGGGAGGGTCATCCAGATCTTCCATTTGGTTTTAGTGATTCGTTGATGGTGTGGGGAACTTCATTGGTGTGGTAAGGTGATCGACATGAGGAGATCAGGGGAGGCCCGGGTAGACGAGGGTTCAATCCCACCAGGATTGGATTGTATCTTCAGGGGTTTATTCTTGCAGTGCATAATATGGACTACTCAATAGGGAAATTTCATGGGGAGTTGGGTAGAGTCCTACATTATCCTAATTCTCTACTTATTGCTAGTACACAGAGGGATTTTGGTACCTGTATCCAGTTGGATAGCGAGTGGAGCAAGGTGTGCTTCACATTGATTAGGATGGCTTGGGATCCTGGTATCGAGGGATTCCTTCATGTCGGGACAATGCTAAGATTGGGGATGACTCAATGGTACATTTGGGACCATGGTATTATTGGTGGTTACAGTGGTGATCAACAGTCAAAGAGGGAACTTGTTCAGGAATTTCTTGAGGACAAGAATTTTTTGGCGGGGGGACTGTAATGTCCCTTCCTAAATTATTTTGGAACATGATTTATTTCTACATTTTAGGGGGCCAATTTTGGTGAAGACGGGGCCCATTTGATTTTTGATAGAAGACTTAGGAGTTAGAGGAAAGTTTATTTTATTTTATTTTGTTTTGTTAATGATATGTGGGGACCACCCACATAATAAATATGCACTCCCTAAGCCAATGATTCGAAATGCATGAGAGGGAAGAAAAGGCGGGAAGAAAGGCTCCACGAAAGCTGTAAAAGGAAGGCATCACACTTCATTTGGCATTCATGGCTTATCGAATTTGAATTTGTTGCTCAGAGTTTTCCAAGCAGAGAACTTTCCCTTTCTTTGGGGGACTTCGAGTGCCACGCTAGAGAGGTTTAGGCATTATCATCCATAGGAGATTTGTAGAGAGATTTCCAGCAGTTGTATTCATTTTACCCCAACAGTACATATTTTTGGAGGACGCAGTAGTGGATCTAGTGTGGTCATTACAACATTCTTCCGGAGGGCTATTTCTGTGAGAAATTAGGAGAAGAAGGCTCAATAGATTTGTTAGCTATTGGGTGATTTTGAGGGTTAGAAGTGGCATAAATATTCAGGAGTGATTTTGCAGACTCTGTGGCCAGCATAGAAGAGAGAAATTGGGCATACATGGGAGATAGAGTTTTAGCCATTACGGTTATTTCTTGCTAGGAGAAATAAAGGAAGCATTGGTGGAGTTAATTGCTACATTTCAAGAGTGTCTGGGGAGGATTTTTCCAGTGGTTTGACAGACATCGTGCTTCAACAGCTATTTGGAAAGCATAGGGCTTTTGGGGGTCGATTTTGGAAGTTTAAAATCAAGCCAAACGATTTTTGGGTTTCTGTGGGTTTTGCCTGAGGAGCCTAGATATAAATTTGTAGAATTATTTTAGCACCACAAGTGGGGTTTTCAGCCATATCTTTGCAGCAGATAATGTATAATTACTAGGGACAATATAGTGCCTTTGGGGGTCAATTTTGGGAGGTAAAAATCAGGCCAGACCATTTCTAGGTTTTTGTGGGTTTTGCTTGAGGAGCCTAGATATAAATTTGTAGAATTTTCTGAGCACCAGAGGTGGGGTTTTCGGCTATATTATTGCAGTAGACAGTGTAGAATTACTAGGGACTGTGCTCCTTCCATATTTTGTGCTCTTGCACCAGTTTATAATAAAATGGCTCAGCCGATCCATATTTCTGATTGTTCTAGGTGTTTACTAAATTGTTTTATAATTTATGTGGTGAAAATTGTTATTTGCTTACATATCACTATTTTCCCTATTTTGGAACATTACATATACAGAGAAAGGTATAACACTACATTATGAAAATTGATGATATTAACACTATGCTATGGACGATGCCAACATTATGGAGTTCCTTGCACATTGGTGCTATGGTTTTTCGAAATTACCAATGTCAAGATTGATAACCATGGTACTTGTAAGTGATCTTTAAAAAGGTTCGATTTTAGGAGATTATTTGAAGTTATTCCATTTTTTAAAATTCTTGACGAAATTACCAAGTAAACTTGGTTGAAAGCCTATTATTGTAGGTCATAGATGCCAAAGTCAATTGCAACTTTTTAGGTTGGCATAAGTGGTCTCTATTATTTCTCCTATCAAGGTAGAAGTATATCCCGCTACATGTTTACTGTTATTTATTAGAGAAAGTTGCTAGAGATGAACATGTAAAACTTCCCTTAGGTAAAAACCTCCAGAGACAACTATGTGCCTTACCCTCCCTTGCCAACCCTTAGAGCCTATCAACCAACCCCCTCCTTTAGCCAACCCTTAGCTATGGTCAGGCTAGTTTGGCCAGTATAGAGGGTAGGAGAGGTTACACTTGTCTTAGAGCTTGTTTACTACATGAGTTGTAATTATAAGTCTACTTTTCCTATTAATAATATTCCATCCTCCCACAAATACCCAAAAAAATATAAAGGTGATTGAAGCGGATTTGGGAGAACCAAGAATGAATGCCTACTATTATTAACGGATTCCTCACTCATCTGGTGTGCCTTAGGTTGTGTTATTTTTCTCTGTGATGATCTCTGTCATTGTGTTCCCATGAGGTATAGGCCCATGAGGTCAGTTGTTCGAGTCACAAAAGATTGAATATGTTTTCAAACACTTTCTGTTATTTATTGGGGAATGAGCAAAACAATTTCCATTTATTTTATTGAATATACTATGTGTTTTTTTCTTTATTTTATATTTTCTATTGTTGGATGAGGTTGAGAGAAATAAACTTAATCTCAATCGATTTGCAATTTTCACTTAGATAAAACATTAACAATGGAGAAAATTGTAGATTTTGTAGACTCCTTTGGCTAGAAAGAAGTGGTTATCGTGTATATGGATGATGTCCATGGGAGAACTAGAAATTACACTTTAGAGAATGCTCTGGCAATGTGGGAGCTATTTCCATCAAGGCATTTATGACTCATAGAGTTCGTTGAAGCAAGACTGTCCAAAAAAACCTAGCTAAAAGCCCAGCAACAAGCATCTGACGATGCTCGTTTATTCATGTGACAAAATATTTGTCCACAAAAAGAAAGTCCAAGGGAGGTTCCTTCATGGAATATTGATCGCTAGCCATTGTT
Organism: Pinus taeda; assembly: GCA_000404065.3. NCBI lineage: Eukaryota > Viridiplantae > Streptophyta > Pinopsida > Pinales > Pinaceae > Pinus > Pinus taeda. The sequence continues at coordinate 2,501 of APFE030556868.1, read as the reverse complement.
AACAAGTTCTTGGAGCCATAAAGCGACCAACTAGAGTAAAAGAGGAGGAAAATAAGTGTGAGAGAGATCAAATGAATAGAAGTGCAGTATGTTTTTCAACATTGTTGAGTTGAATTCGACACATAAACATAGTTGAGGAGGATCAATGGTGGAAAATATGATGGCATGGGTGGTTGTGGGCATGGTAATGTTGGGTATGGGCCTGTGTTGGATCCTATATGTGGTGGGAGCAGGAAGAGTAGTGGGGCAAACGAGTGAGCCCACTCTACTGACATTTCCCACTCTGTTGGGTTGAAAAACTGAAGGCTGGGAGTTTGAAAGGAGAGTTTCACGTGGTAAAATATGATTGCTAAAGGAGGACAAAAATGACAGCTTGGTATTGGATGGGATGAACATTGTTTTCCCAGTCAACTACATAGAAGGAACGCTTTCGGTGTAACAAGTGTGTTTTTGTTGGTTCTCTACTACTTTTGTGTCTCTTTTTCTCTTCCTTATGATGCATATTACTCTATAAGTTTACTTGATGTTTCACTCTACTAGTAACTAATGTATACTTTTCACTATACTACAATATCGGTTCCTGGATGCAAGTTTATACAATATTCTCACGTAAATGTCAATTCTAGAATAAATACAAGTGTGGTGGAAGAGAAATATTAGGAGATTTGTTAGCAAGTTGTTTGAATAGCATTTAATGTAAGTGGACACTTGTTATTTAATAAGTGATCCATAATTAGAGGCAGTTAGGACATTTTAGCTTATAAATTGCTCATTGCAAGAGTGTTTGGTTGTTCGGGTGTAAACTCTTGCAAAATCAATATGTAATTGTTTTTTTTTTTTTGATTAATAAAATTACGTGTCTGAGGACACTTCTGCCATTATATTTTTGTGTAGCTCTTCCACATTTTGGCTCCTATGTCTCCATAAAATGCCTTCCTTTGCAGTCTATTCTTAGTCCTGCAACACTTGCCAACAAGAGCGAAAAGAACTAACCATCAACACAAAGATTTCTCCCCCCAACAAGAATAGAAAATAGAGATGATATCAACCAGAGGAAGCCAAAAAGTTTGGTAATGTAGAAAATTAATAAACATATAATTATAAATAAGTATATTTCTATATTATTATTATTATTATTATTATTCAATTTTAAGATCACAGCCAAGACAAACACCAAATTGGTATATGAGACCCCCTTGTTTGTGGGACAAGGGACCCACCTAAGGTCACGGCCAATCCAAACACCAAATTGGTGTATACAACCCCCTTGTTTGTGGGACAGGACCTACTCTCCACTGGGGCATAACGTGATTTGACTGCTAAGTCTATGAAGGCATACGAACTCTACACCCTCTGGTTGAACCTTGTGGACTCTTAGGAGGCCGAAAACCAACACATGCTCTTAACCATTAGCGACTCACTCAAATTATAATATGTAAAGAAGTGAATATATATAAATATAATTTAAGATCAATTTTATAAAAAAAAATAAAATAAAAAATAAAAATTAAAAAATTATTAAACTTTTTAAATATAATTAATAAAATATATCAAACATAATACTTTACATTACTATTTAAATGTACTTAAAAAAATTCATATATTTAATTTATTAATCAAATATGATTATATATTAAAAAAATATAAGTTAATTTATTATAAATATTATATCTATAGATTTATATATATATATATTATATATATATATATATATATTTAAAGAAAAAATACGCAAGGCTTCATATGAAAACTATATGTATTATTGTGAGTTTTAATATAAATTGAAATAAATAAATAAATATATATAAATCCTGAATAATATTATTAAGAATCGATGTAATTTATTTTAACTCTAGATTTACCAAGCATAGAGGAAAATCAAAGTGAAAACTTTTTGTCAAGTTTTGTGATTGAAAGGAGTTAGTATTTTAACAGAATTGATTATACCCTTCGTAAATCTCAAATTAATATGGATCTATGTCTATAATTAATTATAGAAGCTTAGACACAAAATATAGACTGAAAACACAGACATGATGATAGGAGCACTTATTACGTGCTATTTTCCTTAGAAGTTGGATATGGGTGCCATTAAGATAGTTTACACATCATAGATGGGTGGTGCGTGTTAACCATACTCATGGTAGGGAAACAACATTGTCAGGTACTTGATATTGGTTAGGGATGGAAACAACGACCTTAAGCCTTAAACATAGTTATTTAGGTTCAAGCACCATAAATCTATCTTAAAACAACCATATAGAAGCATGGATGGTTTCTAAGGTCTTGACCATCATCGACTAAAAACAAGTGTCCTAGGATCTTATTGAAACTTTTGATCTAAATCTCCGTACAACTACTAGTATATACATACTTTAATATGTATGTTGCTATATACATATCTTAGTAATAAATGATATATACTACTGAATACTAAATATAGATCAAGATATATATCTTCATATATATTATCTAACCTATATACAAATATATATACTAAT
>APFE030556860.1:0-11331 GCA_000404065.3 Pinus taeda | reverse complement strand
AAAAGACAATGGTCTGCAACTAAGAGATCATATGAATAACCAACATACTTCCTTATCCCTGAGATGCATTGAACCAATGCCCAATTTTCCCGTAAACAACTCCCTTATAGCTTCACTCTCATATCCTTTCCCTCCATAGTCGCTCTTAGGGATGCCAAGCAATTATACTCCCATATTAATTTTTAATAATTGACTGTAGCTAACCTACATTTCTCCCAAAAGGAAGGCCAAACCTCATTTTTGGGGGCTTCAATCATTTTCCCTAGGATATTTCTTCTAAGACAGACCCTCCACCCCACTTTCCTCCTCCGAATGTTACTTATGATGGTTAATGAGATGCAATATACTCATATTGTTCTACATTCATAGGGGCGTCCATGCCACCTCTTCCATTTAATGTAATCCCCTCTATAAGGTGGCAGACACAACTAGCAAGTCCACTAATCTCCTCCATTTACACCCACATTAGGGAGCCCCCATGGGCTATACTTATTAACATATTGTTACGTATTAATATTAATATGTTCTATATGTTTAGATTAATAATATAATAATGTTGGGTCCTTCTTTTTTGAAGGAATAGAAGTTGTGGAGGAAATTTTGGACAATGTTGTCGAAATTAGACCACCAGAAATGAAAGTGGTAATGGAATACTTGCTTTGGGACTTGTGCGAAGGAAACAAAGGCCACGAGTCGAAGAAGATGGAGCCTACTTTGATATATTCAAATAGAGAACCAAGGTAGCTAACCTATATATTGGAAATCCATGGATTAAGTGAGTGAGGGACCAAACACAAGATCAAGCGAATGTAACTATGAAACAAGTTAGGCGATGCTACAAAGTTTAGATCCTATTTCAATCTTAGACAATGTTGTATAATTTGGACTTTGCTGCAAAGTTTTGATTTTTTTGTAATATTTGGAATCTCAGCTATATGAGAGAAAGAGCGCTTACAGGCAGATATGAACATGTAATGACTTGTTTTGATACTTATTTTGAATTTTAATATCTCTACACAAGTCTATAATGTTTCACAAGATGTAATGGAGAGATTTTGGTGTAATTAGGCTCTGATGTTTTAATAATAAAAGTAGAATGGGGTATTTTCTAATTGTTTATATGTTTTGCACCCCCATTTAAAATTCTCTACATATGGTTACTTTTTGTTAAAATGAATGTATAAATGGTTGTGCAAGTTTTCTATATAGCTAAATCCAAATCACCTACACCTTTTTATGGTTTCGGCTCACCTTGGGTGAGACACACCTTTGATTCAAGGGAGTGAAAATGTCAGCAAAATTCTACAGTACATGAAAACCTTTTTTGGAACCCTAGTTCGAACCCTAGGTCAAACATCAATTAAACTTTTTTACCAACAAATGATTGTGTTTCTAGGACCTTTAGCTTCCTAAGGGGATTTATATCACACGACCAAGGTATATTCATCTGGATATCCAAAAATGGTGGCATGAGAGATTTGATTATTTTACTTTGCAGTAGGAAGAATTGAGACAATAGGATCTAAATTGGGTCAAAGGATAGGTTTTGTACACTGAACCTCCTTGTGACCAATACGAGATATTTTTGGGAAAGTTCCCCGAGCAGTTAGAAAATTGATTGACTCGACTTCACCATAAATCAAGTGTTTCGGTACAACCAAGGTTGCGCAGAACTTGGACTACAACTGATCTAGTTGACTTCATCGTTTGAATAAATATCTAACAAGAGTTGTTGAATTTTGGATTAATGTGAATATTGAAAGCTATATCATTGAATTTGGGATTGATAAGAAACAATTGTTCTCTTGTGTAGAAGCCATATTCAAATTTGTGTTATGAGGACAATTGCTAAAAGATATTCCTCCATGTATTAAAATATTTTTGGTTGAAGACGACTTGTTGGTGTTTCCACAAGATCAAATGGAAGCTTAAAATTTTAGTACTAGGGGAATGGTTATAGGAGAGGAATGTCATGCAGATGCAGGATAATGAGGAAATTATTATAATATATCAAGAAGAGTTATGGAAGGTGAGATACTTCAAATCATTGCAATGGGAAAGAATAGTTGACGAGTGGCAAGAAAGGAAGTTGTGGGAAGTTAGGGTTAGAAAAAGGGAGTTGCAATGCATAGGGGATGTTGTAAAATTTTCGGTGGTGCGAAATAAGGAAATGGAGACTCTGTAGTGGCAGAATGGAAGTGAGGGAGAAGGTTCTCTTTTCTGGAAAAATAGGAGCTTCCAGTGGTTGTGAAGTGGAGTGTTTAGAAGTGGTTACTCGAGTATGTGAGGAATTAGAAGGATGTCAGACACATGAGCCAACATTTTTGCCAATTATGTTATCAGATGAACAAAAACCATTAGATGATGATCCACATTTTGCAATAAGGTGGATTTTCTTTGAGGATGATTCAGTACTAGAATATAGAACCCTGTAACATGGTAGAACAACTCCTCCTCTCCCTAACCTTCCCTTGGTGCCATATCAAAGTCCTGATCTTCTCTTTCTAAAGGTATACAATTTTATTAATGTTTAGTTATTCCATAAGGGTAAAGGTAGTTTTATTGGTGTTAGTCAAGCAAGTTCAGCTTGTTGTTCTCAACTAGGTTCCCAAGGATTCATACTTTTTTCTTCAAAATAGTCAAATATGGCCAAAATTGTAGTTGACTCACTTACTAGATAGCCAAAGTTCGTAGGAAGGGGGGTTGAAGATGTTGAAAAACACTGGTATTTATGTGAAGTTGTTTGGAGAGATTTTCAGACACCTGACGCTACTAAGATTATTTAATTTCAAACTATGCTATGGGATAGAGCATTGAGATGGTTTATAAAATGGATCGACGCTAACCCCAATGCTAGTATAGATTTGGTTAAAAATGAATATATTCAAGAATTTAAGTTATGTCGCCAAATCAACAAGGATTGGCGAAATTATTAGATATTCACCAATGGGAGGGGAAATCTACTTAACAATGTAACAACATTTTAAAGGTTCTATCAACAAATTTTGTTATCCCATTGATTCACATCATCAAATAGATTTATTCATTAAGGCCCTATTACCAATGACTCACATTCTATTGTCTTAGTAGAAGATTGATACACTTCATGATTCCTTGGAACAAGCGATGCAGATAGAGGCTATGGCCTGTTATCCAAAAAACTGTAGAATTTTTATTTATTCAACAGATCCTGCTATTATGGGCCTTCATAATAATATTTCTACCTTGATAGAAAAACTAAAAGATCTTGCACCTTTATAGTCCGTGAGACCTCATATTTTGTGTACACACTGTCATGTTGAAGGACATCATGTTACAAAGTGTTAGCGAATGAGGGGGTTGGGACTATCTAGTGCTCCTATGGGACCTCCTCCATCGGAATCCCCTAGAATTATGAAAATCTTCTATGCTCTTCCTTTTTTAGGTCATATGCAATTCTAGCCATTTCCAAATCCTCAAGGTATGTCTTTTAATGATTATTGTGATATATTTCAATGTTTTGTTCATTTACCTCATCTATGTCCTATTCTACAAAGTACTCCAATTTTCCTAATAACTTGTTCTATGAGTTTTTTGGATCACCTAATCATCATATGAATCAATGTTGGTCCTTAGATACTCTAGTTGACCACCTTGATCATTCAACCTTTCATATTAATAAGACTCCTCGAAGATGAGTAGGGGGAGCTCCAAGAGGAGGAAGATCAGGCGAAAGAGGCCAATTAGGTTTTATGACTATGATAAGGAAGGACATGTTGTGAGAGAATTCACTATGCCATGAAGACCTTGGTGTTCATACTATTGAGTGAATACCCATGCAATTGAAGATTGTCCTGAACTTATTGCTCGGTGGGAGGAATGAAACCAGGCTAAACAAGCTAATTCATTTTGTGAAGACCCTCAGGATCGTAGTCCTACAATTCAACCCAATATCAATGTTGTTACAAGGGGAGGGAAGAAGAATGGAGCTGATATTGGGACTCTTGATCAGCCATCTATTATAGGACTTACATCTCCAATGAAGTCTTATCATCTAAATCAACACAAGGAGTACTATAGGGATGTAGTTGAACTTTTCCAATTATTGATTTCTTCATAAGGATATCACAATGAACAACATGAGAAAGTAAAGGTACATGAGCAGAAGCATTTTCTAGAACCTTTCCAACCAATAATGAATTGGCTTAAGTTATTTCTACAAATTATGAATGATGGAAAACTCACAGGTCAGTTGTGGAAAAAGTTAAAAACTATTGTTAAGGATGATGTTTCTTCTGAAGAACCAATGTTTACAAATTTAACTGAGGAACATTCCAAGTGGGTACGATGGAACAAGAAGAGAACCAGAAGGGATTTCTAGGTAGAGGCTCAGATTGAAGGGTTTAAAATTAAGGATTTCATGTTGGATTTGGGGTTGGATGTCAATATTCTGCGGAGGAAAACTTGGAAATCCCTTAGAAAACCCAAGTTATTATTTCCCTTTATTCAGTTTCAAATGGAAAATAAATATTGTATTCTTCTTGTTGGCAGATTACAGGATGTTGAAGTTGATATTGTTGGTATTAAAACTTTTGTAGATTTTGAAGTTATTGATATAATTGGAGATAAATATTAATATCCAACTTCATTGGGCATTGACTGGGCTTTGAAGAGTTATGTAGTCATTGATATCAAGTGGGAAATTGTGACTTTTGAAGTAGATGGCATGAGGGTCATACAATCTCTTGCTCCTTATCAGGGCTCAAGATTTACTAAACCTATGGACGAGGTTTAGTCACCTGATTTATTGGATTAACTATATCAACTGATTACTGGGAGGCACGAAGATTATATTAAACCAACAATAGATGGATCTATTATTTGGTGGATTATTGAAAGTATTGAAGTTGGATTTAAGGCTATGATGGAATATTGGAAAAAAGGAACTCATGAAATTCATTCTCGACATTGTGATTTTGTTTGATGTGTCTGCTAGATTAGTACTGAGCTATGCAAGTATCCTATTTATAACGGTACTAATTATGTAGTAAATTTATTAAAGAAATTGACTCTTTCATAGAAAAAATTCAAAATATTCCTTTAATGAGTGTTGTTTTGCAAGAAACTTGCGCAAGTTGGTGGGCGACCCATTCGGATCAACTTCAAGATTGGAGAACCTTTAATGTTGTTCTTCTGTACACAGTTTATTCATCCAAATGAGATTGCAGTAGAATCCTTGCTTATGATGGTCGTACTTTCTCGCAAGAGCATGTTGAGCATTGTTGTTCTATATGGTAGGTTCATGCCCTAGAAATTTAAATGTGGACACATCTATTTATCCATTCATTGGGAAATATTCCACAAGCTCGGTATTTGCAGGAGGAGTTAAGATGCCAAACAAAAAATTGGGAGGTGTTGTCTACCCAATTCTCTAGAGACTTTTCCTTCTCTGATGTTGATAGTAAGATAGTGCAAGACCTTAGAGATATCATAGGGATATTTTTTCAGTTGGGGATGCTTTATGGAAATGTAACAGGTATGGAAACTTTGTGCACCAGTATGACTCAGGGTTTCATGAAGCTATGCTTTGTAGCAAAGATAGTAAAGATCCAAATGATGACCTCGATGAGTTGAGACATTTTTCTTCTAAAGTGTTTCCAGGGAATGGAAAATAAAATAGGATCCTATAGATGATGCTCCACATCTTGCAACCTCTTAAGTTGAAGATGATGAATATTGAGATAGAAGATAAACCAAAGCTTTGCTTTGTTGGGGACTATTGGGATGATCAAAGCACTCACGAAATTTTTTATCTACTCAAAGAATATGAAGATTTATTTCCCTATTCTATTTCATAATTAAAGGGAATTAAAGGAGATTTGGGAGAGATGAAAATAACATTGAAGCCAGATATGAAGCCACTTGAACATCGACCTTACAAATTGAATCTGCAAGTTAAGGAGAAAGTAATGAAGGAAATTGACAAAGTGCTAGTTGTTGGCCGTATATTATTGGTTGATGAAGTTGAATGGATAAGCCCCATTTTCATCCAAGATAAGAAAGATTCAGGAAAAATTCAAGTGTGTGTTCACTATCGTAGTCTCAATAATGAATGTGTGTATGACCCATTTCCAATTGCTTTTAGCAATGAAGTCTTCGATAATGTTGGGGGTAATGAAGCCCATTCTCTTACTGATGGTTTCTTGGGGTATCACCATGTTCACATTGCAAAAGAGGATAAGAAGACCACTTTAACTACTGAATGGGGATCCTATGCTTATAATTTTATGCCCTTTGTGTTGAAGAATTCCCGAGTTGTTTTCTAGTGCATTGTTATTGATTCTTTCCATGCATATTTATATAAGTTTATTGAAGTCTACATGGATGATTGGATTGTTTATAGTTTTCTCAAGCATCATCCTAGATTGATGAGGGTCATGTTTGATAGGTGTAGACAACTTCAAATATCTTTGAACTTGGAAAAATGCAATTTTGTTGTGCTTTTTGGAACATTGTTGGGGAATATCATTTGCAATGAGGGAGTTTGTGGGATATTCCCAAGGTCATGGTAATAATGAATATGACACTACCCACTTACGTCTAAAATTTTCATTCCAGTTTGGGACATACTAATTGTTATCAAAGGTTTAAAAAAATATGCTTCAATTACAACTCCACTTGCAAAGCTTCTTAACAAATTTGAACGCTTCATGTGGTCTAGTGAATGTGATGTTGCGTTTGATACATTGGAGGATAATCTTACTAGTGCACCCATTCTTAGATACCCTGACTGGAACAAACAATTCCATGTCCATGTTGATGCACCTGGAAAATCATTGGGAGCTATAATAATACAACGAGGTGAAGGAAACATGGATCATCCTGTCTATTTTACAAGTAGAGAACATTCCAATGCGGAGAAGAATTATACTACTAGAGAATGGGAATCTTTATCTATGGTATATTCTCTCCACAATTTCTAACATTATTTGATGAGAGGTCCCTTCAATTTTGTCACAGACCACCCAATGCAGAAATATTTAGTTAATAAGCATGTGCTTGAAGGAATAATTTGTCAATGGTTATTTTTATTACAGGAGTTTACTTTTAAAGTGATTGTTAAGTGGGGAAGATCCAATGTGGGGCCAGACCATTTGTCTAGGTTAGAGTTAGGAGAATCAGGGGGATCATATGATGATCAGTTGTCAAATGCTCATTTGTTTCATGTTGAATTTGTCCCTAATTACTTAGAATATTTTTCCCTTTTCTTGGTACAGGTCAATGTCCTCCTGATTATACTATGGTGCAGAAGAAGCAATTGGTGGTTAGATCAATATGTTATAAACTTATTGCAGGAAAACTATATAAAATGGGTGTCGGTCAATTTTTATGCCATTGTATCCTTGATCATGAATGCAAAGGTGCATTATGGAAATGTCACAATGGGGTTGCAAGAGTTCATCTTGGAGGGAAAGCTACTACTTAGAAAGTTCTGCAAGTTGGCCTTTGGTGGCCGACTCTCTTTAAGGATGCAAAAGAATACGCAAAGAGTTGCGATGTCTTTCAATGGGTTGGCCAAACATTGCATTTCGATGAAATACCTTTATATCTTGTACCAAATTTTGTTGTTTTTAATAAATGGGCAGTTGATTTCATTGGGCCTATTCATCCTCTTGCTCGTCATTTGAATGCTCAACATATAATTACCATGGTGGATTATTTGACTCGTTGGGTAGAATTTGCTGCAGTTAAAGATTGCACTAATGATATGGATGCTTTGTTTATCTTTTAAAAAAATATTACCATGTTTGGTTGTCCATGAGGTCTTAAAAGTGATTCAAAATCCTATTTCGTAAATGAAATTGTCCAGGCTCTACTACAAATTTTCATGATGAACACCATAAGGGAATTCCTTATCATCCAGAAGCCAATGGGACTATGAAAGATTTTAATAAAATTTTAGAGAAAGGACTTATTAATGTTTTCTCTACAAACAAAGATGATTATGATGAATGAGTTCCTGCTACTTTGTGGGCCTACTGAACTACAGTCAAGCGGTTTCAAAAGTACATTCCTTTTGAACTGGTTTACGGGAAAGAATTTGTTATTCCTGTTGAGTTTATTATTCCTAATATTTTCATTTCTCATGAAAATGGAATTTCTTAAGATGAGGCCATTTTTGAATGAGTGCATGAATTATCGTAGCTAGATGAGTCCTGATTTCTTGCTTATTTTCATCAAGTTATTGCGAATGAGTGCCATTTTCGCGGGTGTCACTCCCTCTAATCATCCAGTACTCTCGTTAGGCCTGGTTCAATATATCTCATATTTCTTGTTATCTTCTAATGGTTTTGTAGTGAATGAGAAGTTTCCAACTCTTTTGCAACCACCAATTTCCCTAGTTTCATCTCCAAAAGAAAGATTCGTAGGAAGAAAGGTTAGTATTCTTTGTCAGTGGCCCTTCTCTTCTTATAAGAAAGGTAGAGATTTAGTCATTTATTTTAGAAAGAGGAAAACATACATCCTGTATAAATGGCCCTACCTATTTATCTTATAGGGTTTAAACAATTCAAACTTAAATGATCTTAGTCTAAATTCAAAATTGAACAGAGAGATGTCACCACCTACCCAATGATGGGATCCACAACATTGATAGAAACATAGCATTAGCATAAGGTCTTCACCATTCCCTTACTCTCGGTCCTTTACATAGTTATACATATCCCTAGCCCCTTGTTTATTGAGATCCACATTATGCATACTTGAGTAATCCATAAATCGCCAAAGAGTCAAATGCTTGGGAGCTAGATCATGATGCTTATGATTGTCCGAGTCTTTAGAGAGTCGGATGCTCCAGATTGATCGAGCAATTACGACCCCGAAGTTACTAATTCCAGTGCCTCTAGGGGAACAACACCTATACTATAGAGAGAGCCTATATAGAGGTAATTTATTTCAGTAAATTCTTGGATTTGAAGTAAAGGTTGAAGAACTTGAACCAGAACGAGGAATTTAAATTCCATTTTTTTAAAATTAAAATATGTATCTATTTTGTCTTGGATTTATGGTATTGGACTCACTTAATGATCTATAACATGCTTTTTAAGGTTTAACCTGAAACGAGTGACCTATTTTCTGTTTTTTCCCTGAAATCTCTGTCCATGTATATCTGATTCGTTATATGTCTATGATATAATATTCTTTGGCCTTAATGGGCTTTCCATGAATCTTTATCCCTACTAAGTTTTCTATTTTTGTATTATGAATGAAAAGAAAAAGCTAGTATAGGTTTATACTACTATAATAATAAAAAACACTTAATCTTATTAGGGGAATTGTTGTACCCGTGTGCCATTAGACTGTGGCATTCTTTATCCACTTGGGCGAAGGCTCAATTGACTATAAACTTGTTGCATAATTTGTTTATTTCATCTACTATGGAGAAGATGTTAGACCCAATCATCACTTTCACATATCTAAAAAATGAAAATTAGTTTCAGTGGTGAACTGGTGTATTTATTTAATTTGACCTAGTATGGTGAATAATCATGACTCACAGTTCAACAATCTTCTTAAGCAATATATTATGGAGGGTGTAGACTACATAGGAAGGTGGTAAGCTACATTACCCTGCATATACCAAAAAGAAAATCCTAGAAAGCACACTGTAAAAGGAATACAAAAGCATCAACGAAACCCCATATTAAAAGTTAATATTGATAAGTATGTTAAAAAACAATATTAAAGAGTAATAATTATGTGAATTTATGTTTTATGAAATAGATTAAGTAAAATTATGCCAAAATACATGTTTATCTTGGAAGAGGGTTTCTATAATTCTAATTTAATTAGTACTCATTACTATGTAGATGGCCCAGATTTAACCTCCACATTTTTCTTTTTGTTCTTTTAATTAAATTGTTTAACTTAAAAAAATATCATATCAACAACTGCCATATGCACTCACTTATGATTTTTTGGAGATATGGTATTAATAAGGTATGGTTTTGTAACAAAATATATTTACATGTTAATAAATTTCCATGGTAAAGTGGGGGTAAATTTCAATTATTACGAACCTTATTCTATATTATAGAAAGAAAGGAAAAAATAAATGTAACTATGTTCTGAGAAATATGTGTGTATTTTTTTTCATTAAAAAATTATTATCAATTAACGTATTTTTTCCAAATATTTTATTTCTAAATTATATAAACTATTATTTTTTCCATATTGCTAAGTAGAAAATATATTTAAATGTAGAAGTTTTAATTAAAATGAAATACTTACTTGGAAAACTTAACTTTTCAAGAATGACCATAAGCAAAAAAAAAAAAAAAAAAAAAAAAAAACATTAACATTATTTATCCTCTAAAAATGTGAAGGATACTATACTAGTTTAAAAAAATTGAGTTAAAACCAATATTGATAAGTACCTTAAAAATGATGCTAATGAGAATATTTGAGTCAATTTATGTTTTAAAAAATAGAATAATTATAATTATCTCAATGGATATGTTTATTTTGGAATGGGTTTTTTAGAATTCTAATTTAATTATGGGTAATTATGAAGTGCATAACATTTTAAAATATTCATATTAGCCTAGAGAAATGAAAGGTTGAGATTTTTCTATGTTCTTTTAACTAAATTAATTAACTAAAAAACATCATATCAACAAATGCCATATAAAGTGAGTTATGATTTTTGGGCATATAGCATTAAAAAGCCATGATATTGTAACAAAATCTATATACATATTGAGAACTCCCATGGTAAAATTAAAATAAATCTTCATAGTTAAGAATTTTACTTCATATTTTTAAAATAAAATATATATAAATATAAATGATTCCCTTATATATATATAATAATAATATTGATTTAAAATACAATTATAATTTTAATAATTTTTATTTTTCTTTAATCATGTAAAATGTATAACAATCAAATATTATAATAGGTATAAACGTTTAGTAATTATTTAATTTATATAACTAACTTAATTAAAAAAACTATAAATTATTCAATCAAATGCACCATAAAAATCTAAAACTATATTTAATTTAGATAAATATATTCATAGTGAGGATGGTGTTCATGCTCAACTGCTTTTGACATCTCACAGGTTGTAATATCAAAAGATAACAATTATTTATGATCATAATGTGGTAGGAACTCCAAGACATTTTTGTTATATTTGCTAGGACATTTTTGTGGTGAGCAAAAAAAATAGCATCTGTTTGGCCTAGGGTAAGGAACTGATGGGATAGAGTTTGTAGATAAGGTAGCTAAATTATTTTTTCCTCATTGTGAGTTAAAATTTAAAGATATTAATTATAATATTTAGTGGT
>APFE030556857.1:259707-398351 GCA_000404065.3 Pinus taeda | reverse complement strand
TGTTTAGGTATTGGAAAATTCAGAGGTAAGATTCCATTCAAATGTTTTTCTTGTGGAAGAGTTGGTCACTATGCTGCTAAATGTCCTTATAGAGAAAATCATGAGAAAGGGAAAAATTCATAAAAAGTAAATTTCAGAGAAAATTTAGAAAATAAAATAAGTTTCTACATTCATGAATATAGTGATGGTCTTTCAAATGGCGAAGAAGGTGAGTCTAATCAAGAATATCATTTATTTATGTCATTTGAAGATAAATATATTCATGAGTCTGATGATGTTTTCATGGATGCCTTAGAAGAAAAGGATAATTTAATTGAAGAAATAACTCAACTTAAAATTCATTTAGAAGAAGAAAAATTAGCATAAGAATCTCTAAAGAAACAAATCATAGAAAAGGAGAAGCATAATGAAAAGTTAGAACTAGAAATAGTAAGCCTAAGGAAGGAATTTGAGAAAACAAAAGGTCTAAATCTTAGGTTTGCTAAAGGATATAAAGCCTTATATGAAATCATGAAAGTACAACTCTCTCTTGTCATAAAATCAGGTCTTGGATACAATGGAGAATCATTAATGACTGTAAAGCCTTCTAAAACAGGTACAAGAAGCTATCTTAATGCAGTAAAAGGAAGCAGTCAATGAAACTCCAACTATCAGCAAAAGAATAAAGGATCAAATACTTCTTAGGTAAATATCCCTTACTACAATCAAAGGGAAAACTACACAAGAAGGTACTATACTCCCATAAACTTATACTTTTATGTTTAATGATTCGCTTGTCATATTTTGGTGATAAGGTTGCTCAGTGTGTTTCTCACAAAACTATCATGACTAGATAAACAAGAAATAAAACGAATGAGGTTGAGGTAAAGAAATGCTCTTCCAATACTTTCTCACCTATTCAAAATGAAAATGAATTTTCCTTTTGTAATAACTTTGGGCATAAAGAATCTGAATGTGGGAGAAAAATGTGATCAACACCTCAAAATGAACAAAAGGAAACAACATCAAAGGTATGGAAAAAGAAAACCATGGATTTTGAAAACTGTGGTCTAGATTTATATGCAAGAGTTCAAGAAAACAAATAATGTAACCTTTGGAAATAATTCACAAATGACAAGTGATAATAAAGAAAGAAATCATATGACAAGTGATAAAGATAAGTTTATGTCCTTTAATGAAATAAAGAAATAAAATAATGTAACCATTGGAAATAATTCTCC
This sequence comes from Pinus taeda, assembly GCA_000404065.3. Lineage (NCBI taxonomy): Eukaryota > Viridiplantae > Streptophyta > Pinopsida > Pinales > Pinaceae > Pinus > Pinus taeda. The sequence continues at coordinate 397,131 of APFE030556857.1, read as the reverse complement.
TGCTGCTATTAAAAGAAAAATAATTGTTTTGCTGAAAGACAAGGTTAAAGTTGGAAATGTTTTTTTTGTTAATGGATTAAAACATAACTTGTTGAGTGTTAGTCAAATGTGTGACCAAGGGTATGAGGTTACTTTTAGATCAAAAAATTATGTGGTTCAGAATCTCGATATAGGTAAGATCATAATAAAGGGGAAAATAACTCTTGGTAATGTTGATGTCTTGGAAGGCAGTATAGAACAATGTTAATTAAGAAAAGTAGAATAAAGCAAGCTATGGCACAAAATATTGGGACTTCTAAGCTTCACCCAAATAAATAAGTTAAGAAAGCTAGAAGTTGTTTGTGATTTACCTAACATCTCTCTACCAAAAAGTACAATATGAAAATCATGTCAATTCGGTAAGAAAACTAGGGTTCAATTTAATGCCAAAGAAGGTAATGCAAGTAATCCAATTGAACTTATTCATACTGATTTGTGTGGGCCTATGAGGAAAAATTCACCTCAGGGAGAAAAATATTTCATCTTATTCACTAATGACTTTACTAGAATGTGCTAGATTAGCTTATTAAAACATAAAGATGAAGCATTTGATAAGGTTAAAATATTAAAAGCTTTAGTAGAGAATGAGTTAGATTTTAAAAACAAATGTCTTAGATCTAATAGGGGAGGAGAATTCATATCAGATGATTTTTTCAACTTTTGTGAACAACATGGGATCAAGACGCAATTTTCTATAGCTAAAACTCCTCAACATAATGGGGTGGCAGAAAGAATGAATGGGACAATTCAACAAATGGAACATGCCATGCTTGATGAGTTTGGGAAACCTCCTACTTTCTAGGGAGAAGCAATGCATACAGCTGTGACTATTCTCAGCAAAGCCCATGTTCGTTTAAATAGTGATAAGACTCCTCATGAGATTTGGTATCATAAGCCTCCAACTGTCAAGGATTTTAGAGTCTTTGGAAGAAAATGTTACATAAAGAAAAATGATGATAAGCTTGGAAAGTTTGAAGTTAGAGAAAATAAAGGAATTATACTTGGATACTCCTCCAGAATCAAAGGATATAAATGCTAGAGTAAAATACTTCAATTTTTTTTTAATTTATTGATGTTGTGATTGAGGAAGAATGCACAGGTACCAAAAGAGAAGCACCAACAGATGACGAATGTATTTCTCCAACTAGTGAAAACAATGTAAGAGAAGAAACTAGTGAAGCATCAAAAAGGACTACATTGAGGTATGTTCAGAAAAATCATCTAGAATCTAAAATTCTAAGAGAAAAGGAAGCTAGAGTACAAACTAGAAGAGCTCTTCTAACTTAGCAATCGGAGAACCCACAGTAAAAACCATATCTTGTTGACATTTCAAATCCCAACAGGGATCCACCATCAGGACTATTATTGAGTTTTGATAGTAGAAGAGCTCTTGTTGGAACCCCTAGTTATTTAGCGTTACTATCCACAATTGAACCAAAAAATGTAGATCAAGAAAGCAAGGATGAATGTTGGGTTAAGGCTATGGATGAAGAACTTGACCAAACAAAAAATAATCATACATGAGAATTAGTACCAAGATCTCATGATAAAAAATTTATTGGGGCAAAATGGATAGTCAAAAATAAACTGAACGAAAATGGATAAGTAATTGGAAATAAATTAAGACTCGTATGCAATGGATATGCTCAACAAGAAGGAATAGACTTTGAAGAAACATTTGCACCTATGGACAGACTTGAAGCCATAAGAATTTTTCTTACCTTTTCAAGATTTCATAATCTCAAAGTCTATCAAATGGATGTTAAATATGAATTTCTAAATGGGGACCTAGAAGAAGGAGTCTATATTGAACAACCTGAAGGGTTCATTCTAGAAAATGATAAAAATATTTTCTGCAAACTCAATAAGCCATTATATGGGCTAAAATAAGCTCCTCATGCATGGTATTATTGTCTTTGTTAGAACTCCTTAGTTTTCCCAAGGCTGAGAAAGGAAACCAAAGAGGTAACCACAGACCAACTTTGGACTTGGAAGCTGGCCGTTCCAAATTAGAGAGGGATCTCTATAAATCATCCTCACACCTAATGGATGTGCCTAGAGAATACTAGGTTTTTAGGCTAGATATCAGCTCAATAGGTTTTTTATTAGGGTTTGTTGGATAAGAAGCACAGGGTCTAGGAACTAGGCCAAGTAGGTCAAAAGAATAGTTGCAGATATAGCATGAGGCAAGGTAGGTGTAATTAGTGACACAAATGGTTTTTTATTGTAGTATGGTAATGAGGAAATGCGAAGAAAAATGAACATACATGTATTAATTCATTTGTTTTAGAATATGAAATGCTTATATGAAAATCTCAAACAAAAACAGATCATTCTAGACAATGCATTTTGTTTAACAACTTAAGAGATAATCATGAGTAGAAACATATATGGTTGCTAAAAACATTTAAAAATCAAATGCATAAGAAACATTGGAGAAAACAATGCCATTGACCACAACACATGAATCACATAAAATAGCTGCAACTATATATTATTTCTACCAATATAAAGTACACTAGTTCAAAATGTATGAGCTTCCAGTATCCAACCCTATATTTTGCTTGATTTTGACTACATATAGATGAAAACAAGATTTCCCCTCTAAGGGGTCGAATCCTTCTTCTTAGGAACTCATTTCATGATTCTACCTAACCACTGCCAAATCCTAGGGGATTTAGAAACCACTTTCCCCTTTTAAAATAACTTATTGAGTTTGTTTTCAAAGCATTTAATTACGAGATTATTTATTATTGTAACCATTTAAAAACTCATTTACATCATATGAACTCATGAGGAAACTATTTACATCAACCTAATTTGACATTTCACTATTTACATGCAGTAAACACCTTCATTCATAGAAGCACAACAAATTTGAGAAGAAGTGAAGCAAATGTTTAGGTTGATATTTTGATGGCTTGAAGAGGTTCTAAGATTTGTTGAAGATTTGTGAAGAAATTTTGGGATTTCTACTACACCATGGGACCCTTAAGTCATCCAAAAACATGAACTTAACCTCCTCAAACTTGATCTCAAAACTAAGTATCTAGAAACGCAGTGATTGTCCCGAAGAGGTAGCAAAAAGGTGTAAAAAAGGCCTTGTTTATTGATTTTATGCAAATTCATGATTTTTAAAGTATCCTCAGGTACTTTTCTAGTGTCCACATGTCAATTTCTACCTCCACATGCTTGAAAATATTTATTCTAGCCCTCTGCGAAAAATAACAGCAAGTAGTTGCTATGTTTATGTAGTATGTTATTTGCATGTGCACAAAAAACTTCAAAATTATAAAATTTTGTCTCCTTTCCTTTGCTCTTTATGCTGCATTTAGACCACTAACGATGCTTCATCTAAGAGGTCAAGGTTATCCCTCTTCTTGAGTTTCCTTAGGGTTCCCTTGAGTTTCTTCTTCATGTTTTTAACCCATGAAAACCATGTTTCTTGCATAGTAGTGTCTTGTCATATTTCTTTGCATCATGGTATCCCTGTTTGCCTTTTTCAATAACTTCTCCAAATGATCATTTACTCTCTCAAGCCAATAATCTTTGTCCATATTTGTCAGGTCCCTATACTACTAGTGTAACCCCTTATTGTTATTTGTACAACCCCCTTATTGTATTGTTGTGCCCATCTAGTCCCCATATGGTTATTATTGTGCCCCATAGAAGCCCACTATTGTTATTATTGTGGCCTTACATTATTATTATTATGTTGGCTCTGATTATATTATGACCCCTTAGACTCCTATATATAGAAAGGAGGTCTTGTCATTTGTAACATCTAAGAATTTTTCATTTGCGTAATGTAAAGGAGGTTTCCCCCTTGAAGAGGCTTATTTCTAAGGTGTTCATCTATCTTTTCTATCTTTTTGTGAGCTAGTTTCATAACATTTGCTATCAGATCTTTGGATTTTAGTGTTTCGCTATTCCAAATAGGTCATCTTGGTATTTTCACTATAACTTTTTTTTTTTCTGCAACGTTTCAGAAGCTACCAAAAAAACCCATTTGAGAAGCAATCTTGGTGAACCGTGCGTCTGAATTTCATATCTTGTATCGCTATATTTTTGGAGATATGATCTGAGGAAACTAGGGTTTCTGCAAGCTCTAGAATTTCATCTAAAACCAGTCATCGTGGTATTTTCGCTATAACCTTTTCACTACGAAGTTTCAGAAGCTAAAAAAACCCATTTGAGAAGAAATCATTATAAATCTCAGGTCCAAATTTTAAATCTTTCCTTATTACATTTTCGGATATATAATCTGAGGAAGTTAGGGTTTTTGCAGACTCTTGAATTACATCCTAAACATGTGACCTTGGGAAAATCATCATAACTTTCTCTCTGAGCAACAAATTGAAATTTCGTAAGAAGTTATAGAAAGAGGACGGAATTTAGTTTTCTGTGCATAGTTTTCAGACTTGAAGGTCGAAAAAATGACACGTGGAATGTCATACAAGTTTGCTCTACTGAAACATTATATAATCGGGTCATGTTAGGAGATTGGGCATAACTATTTCTTGCATAATCAAATTTTGATTAGACTTGTGGGGCTAGAAAGAGGACTCGGAGGGCTACTAATGGAGACAATTTCAGAACTTTGAGATTTGAAAGTATAGAGTTACAGTCATTTCAAGATCGAGCTCCTGAAATCAAGAAAAGGCGATATGAGGAAGTTTGATGGAAAGGATCCAGTAAATTGGATACTACAGATGGAGCAATATTTTGATCTACATGGTGTTCCAATGTTACAAAAGGTATGTATTGCATCTTCATATTTAGGACTGGATCAATTTTTATGGTATAAAGGGATTTTTTCTCATAAACAACTTGTTACGTGGTCAATTTTCATGGAGGAAATGATAGCACATTTTGAGGATACAAAGATAAACACCTTCTTTAGAGAAACACCACAACAATTGGAAGAAAAAAGAGAAAAAGGGCTTTGTTACAAAGTGGAAAGAAAAATTATGGCGACAAGGAAGTCTACCCCTCACAACTATAAAGATGGAAGTGTTGTTTCTCCTAACCTTCCACAACCTACAAGGGTTACACCACAACAATTGGAACAAAAAAGAGAAAAAGGGATTTGTTACAATTGTGATAACAAATACATTAAAGGCCATAAGTGTGTTGAGAAGAAATGATTTTACATTGATTTTGGATAGGATGAGAAAACGATAAAGAAACATCAAAAGAAGAGTATATACACCAGGAACCAATCCTAGAGAAAGAAGAAATGAATCCAACCATATCTTGTAAAGCATTGGAAATAATTACCACTCCTAAAACTGTCAAGATAGAAGGAAATATCCAGAATAAAAAGGTTCAAGAAGTGAAAGATCACATCGAGAAAGAAGAAATGAACCCAACCGTATCTCGTAATGCATTGGATGGAATTACCACTCCTCAAACTATCAATATAGAAGTACATATCAAGAGGAAAAATGGTCAAGAATTGAAAGATCACATCGAGTCTCAAGAAATCAATCTGACCATATCTTGTAATGCATTGGAAGAAATTACCACTCCTCAAACTATCAATATAGAAGGACATATCAAGAAGAAAAAGGTAAGAGTGTTGATCGATTCGGGTAGTATCCATAATTTTATTGATTGTAAGATTGCCAAGGAATTGAATTGCTTCCTATATCTAGCACTGGAGTGTCAAGTGATGGTGGCAAGTGGAGGAACCATAAATTTCTCTGGAAAGTGCCATAATATCAAGCTATCCATGGGATAATATGTATTGAATAGCCCAATGATTTCCATTCCAGTGGGTGGTGCTGATGTTTTACTAGGAGTCCAATGGCTACAATTTTTGGGTACGATAGATTTTAATTTTCAAGAAATTTTCTTAAATTTTTTTTTGGAAGGGAAGGAAGTTGAATTGAGGGGTATTGAAGGAAAACCTGGAAAGGTATTCAACTCTAACAGCATGACAAATATTATAAATAAAGAACAATGGGTTGTAATTGCACAATTATGTTCACTAGAGGATTCCACATCGAAATCATGTATTTCTCCAGATCTCCAAAACGTTTTGGACAATCATTCCAAGGTATTTGAGACACCCAAAGGCCTCCCACCTATTTTTGATCATGATCATGCTATTCATTTGATTCCACAAATTGTTCCTCCAAACATTAGGCCTTACATATATCCATATGCCCAAAGGAGTGGAAACTCATTCATAAGTTGCAGAAGATCCCGGTTCAAACAATATTGCGAGAACTTGACAAGGAAGGAAAAATCATATTGGAACCTGAAGCAGTCACAGAACTGAGAAATCAAAAGTTACAAAATAAATCAATTTCAGAGTATCTCATCAAGTGGAAGAACTTACCCGCTGAAGATTCCACATGGGAGGACAAGAATTTATACAGAAGCATCAAGAAATATTCAAGCGTTGAGGACAACACTTTTTGAAGGAGAGGGGCATGTTAGGGCCCTATACTACTAGTGTAACTGCTTATTGTTATTAGTACAACCCCCTTATTATATTTTTGTGCCCATGTAGTCCCCATAATACTATTATTGTGCCTCATAGAAGCCCGCTATTGTTATTATTGTGCCCTTACATTATTATTGTTATGTCAGCTCTGATTATATTATGACCCCTTATACTCCTATATATAGAAATGAGGTCTTGTCATTTGTATCATCTAAGAATTTTTCATTTGCATAATGTAGAGGAGGTTTCCCCCTTGAAGAGGCTTATTTCTAAGGCGTTCATCTATATTTTCTATCTTTTTGTGAGCTAGTTTCATAACAATCTCAAGTTCAATAGTTATGGTGTCATCTATGGTATTTTGGGGTTTAGGAGGAGATGGATCTTTCACATGCTTTTCCTTTGTTTCCATTGCTTTAGTTTTGGGTCTCCTTGGTTGTACCTGAATGTTCTTCCCCTCTAGCTGCTCTACATCAATGATGGATTTCCCTTTATCCTTTGTTGTTAATACACCTTCCTGGCTTGATGATGGAGGGTCTTCTTGTGACTTTCTCTACTACATTAGGCTTAGTTTCAATTGTCTATTCTCTTGCTACAATAAAGCCACCATGAAATTGGCTTTAGCAAGGTCATCCTTTAACTCCATAATTTGTGCCTCTTTGTCCTTGATTATGTCTTCTACTGCCTTATCTCCATGGTCATCCATCTCTATTTCACGAGGTAGCTCTTCATGATGTTTCAAGGGTGAATCATCTCTATCTCTAGGTGACTCCTCTTTGATGTCTTCCATCTGCACTTCTTCAATAAAAACCTCCTTAGGTATTATTTTTTCTTGAGAACCAGTTCTAGGCATCTTTGTTTCTAGCTCGGGAGGAAAAACCAAACTCTTACCTCTCTTGTATGTGTTTGAGATATCTGCCCTTGGCTGAATTTTTTTCATTGATGGCCTGCTTGATGCTTCAGCTCCTTGTGGTATGGATGATGATGAAGGAGTGCTTGGACTCTCTGACTAGTTGGAGATAGGTGAGAGGGAAGATCTCTCTAAGAAAGCTCCCCATGACATGTTGATCTATGCTAGCTAGTGGAGGATTATTAATTTGACTAGAGCATGATGAAAGAGGCTTTCTTGATGATCTCTTCCTTTAGATTTCACCTTCTCAGTCATTTTCATTGAACTTCTAAATAGATAATTAGGTAGGTTTAGGGGCTTCATGTAAGTGAAATGAATTAATAACCTGATGTGATATTGATATAGCCTACTAAATATTCCCTCACAAGTGAAATAATTCATGATAATCTTCATCAAAGGGTTACACTTGTCCAACAATTTCTTTCTAGGAAAAATGTGGGAAGGAAACTCCTTGTACTGTGGTTTCAAAAACATCTTATAGTGCTCTAGGTCTAAATCCATCCCCTTGAACCAAATCTCACCTTGTTTAGGGATAGTAGTTGCTGAAGCTATGACCTCTGTTGATACTGGAAATGTCATCCCTAATATAATGGCCTAATACTTCTTCAAACTAGTAGCAAAGAGGCTTGTTAGATCATTGTGGTAACCTACCTCTTGCACTTTCTGACAAAACCCTAGGCAGTCTACCTGCCCAAATGATTTTCTAATGAATTTTGATGCATTGACCTCTTGCATATGAGTTGGCTCATATCTTGAGATTTATCCTCCCTTATAACTCTTCCTTTCAGTGATCTTTGCCATGTTTTGGCTTCACTTCTGACATAAAACCTTAATTTCAAGCAAGAAAGAGCAAGGGATTTAAGCTGCAAAATAGGGCTAAAAGTGCAACAACTTGAGGGAAGGGAATGGAGGGGAAGGAGGATAGGAAAATTTTTGAGTAAATTATGGGGGATAGAGATATGTGTTAGTGATATAGTCAAAATGAGCAAGAAACAATTAGTGGAAGGGCAAAACATAGTCTTAGGCTAGAAGCGCAGCGACAAGCTAGGTATGTGGAGGAAAATGATGAAATGAGTGAATTTGAATGTGGGGAATGATGAGATGTGTTTGATGAGGGTAACTAAGGGTATGCATGCTTAGAAACTAGTGGATTTCTTCTCAAAAGAAGCAAAATACCATGGAAAGTAGAAAACGTAGCAAGAAAGCATAGTGAAACCCTAGGGATAGATTTCAATCAGTTTTTTGAGGCAAAAGACTACATGGATGGTTTTTGAAGCTTTATTTACTAGTTTAAAGAGTATTTGAAGGACGTGTGATGAAAACTAAACCTTCTTTCCCTCCCTTTTGTTTCCAAATGAAAAGTGCAACGACCTCCTCCAGAAATGCAACAAATAGATGAAAGGAGTAGTGCTGGTGAAATTCAGAATTATGATGGCTATGGCAAGTATCAAACTAGTAGAGAGAAGCTCTTGGATCTTTTGGAAGGATGAAATAAAGTTTTAAAATGATTTGATGCTCCTTTATAACTAGAAACTCGATTTTTGGCTTGATAGTGGGATGACATTATGTGTACTTTGACAAAATGACTTGGTTATGTGATTTGTACTGCAACATTATTTCTTCAATAGGAAGGCTACATTTCCATGTGACATAGATGTACTTGGATTATTTTTGAAAAACTTATTCCCTAATTGCTAACTCCCATGATGGTGACTATAATGGATGACATGACTCCCTAAATTGATATTGATGACTGAGATAATGATGACCATCAAATGCATACTCTAGGCCATGACCTAAATGGTGCCTAACTAACTTATTTGATGACCTGTGATAGGAAATGATGACATGACCATGATGGATGTTTGTGACCTTGAATAAGTGGAGGGAGTAGCAATGATTCCTAGACAATGACTTGGGACCATTTGACAGCCAAGAGAGATGTCAAATTTTATTTGAAAATATAATAATTTGACCGAAGAATCAATCAACAACATGAAAAGAGTAAATTTCATAATTGTGACTATTGGACACTAATAGCCTTGACATGTATCTTCAACAACAAGGTTTCACTAAGGGGTCTACCGATAGAGACCTATATATAAAAATGGAGGATGATAAGATTTTAATAGTTTTTTCTTAGATAGATGACATCATATTTGGTAGCAATGAAGAGTCTATGAGTTACATATTTTCTTATGTCATGCATCAAGAATTTGAAATGTCCCTACTTGGTGAACTAACATATTTTCTTGGTCTACAAGTACGGGAGGCAAATAATGGCATCTTTCTCTCATAGAAAAAGTACCTCAAGCATATTTTGAAGAAATATGGAATGGAAAACTACAAGCCTGTATGCACACCAATGGCAATAGGATGTAATGCCAGTTCACATGATGATTCACCCCCAACCAACCAACCAGAATAAAAATCTATGATCAAAAGCTTACTTTATCTTACATGCACAAGACCATATATCATGCATGTAGTTGGAATTGTTGGACAGTTTCAAGCAAATCCAAAAGAAACTCATCTTCATGTAGTCAAGAGAATATTTAAGTATCTACAAAGAACTCAAGAATTTTGTTTATGGTATCCCAAAAATGTAGATATTACTCTTCATGCTTACACAGATGCAGATTGGGTAGGAAATGTTGATGATCGAAAAAGCACTAGTGGAGGAGCATTCTACATGGGACCCCATTTGGTATCATGGTTTAGCTAAAAACAAATCTTCATTTATCTATCTACTGCATAAGCAGAATATGTTGTTGTTTCATCTTGTTGCACACAACTTCTCTAGATGATGCAAACATTTCAGAATATTCAGATCAATTATTCTCCAGCTATTCCCATTCTATGTGATAATGCCATTTCCATAAGTATTTCTAAAAATCCTATCATGCACTCAAAAACCAAGCATATTCCAATCAATTATCACTTTTTGAGAGAACATGTGCTTGAACAAAAGTTCAAACTAGAGTATGTTCCCTCAAAAGAACAAGTTGTAGATTTATTTAAAAAGTCACTTACATGTGATTCCTTCGAATATCTCAAACAAAAATTAGGAGTGGTTTCTACTTCATCACTTTATTAATAATTCTGACCAATCCTTCAATTTTAGGGGGAGTTGAAAGTGAAATTTATTTCATTTTACTATATCTACACAAATTTTATGAAGAAAAGTCGTGTATATGTTAGGTTGTGTTATATTATTTCCACGACTAGCCCACTTAGTTAACCGAGGGGGTTAGAGGGAGGAGGGGGGGGGGGGGGGGGGGGGTGTGGGGTGGATCACCCCCCTTCATTGCACTGACTACACAATGGGGGAGTCACAGGGGGTTTGAGGGGAGTGGTTAGCCCCCCTCTATGGGGTATGGGGCAGCGCCTCGAGGAAATTTTTTTTGGACCCTATATTAGGTTGGGTGGACCTACCTATGGTTTTGTGCATAGTTTTGGATGTGATGGTTTTTAGTCCATGGTATTGGATTCTTCAGCATGTATAAATATGTATTGTTCCATAGAAAGGATCATAATGAAAAATCAAGTTGGTAGTCCTGGTTTTTGGATCCAAGGGAAAATATTTGTGTATATTTGTTTTATGTGTTATGCTCTCCAATTGTTTATTTTCTGTGTTTTAGAATTTGTATGCAGGTAATTTTTGTATGGGGTTAAAACCTACAGTATATACACATATTTTGATACATACAGTCATGTATATTTCCTTGTGATGAAGTATCGGTAGAACTGACTCAAATTTATGAGATGCTTCTGACAATTTTTCTTGTTTGTTCTTATATTAGTTAGATACAGTATGTGGATGCTTAGATACTTATGGTTTATGATTCTATCAATTATGACATTGCTACATTGATTAAAGAAGTTGTTTTGATGACCTAATAAATGAATAAGTTGATCTGACAGTGAAAAATTGCCACAGGTACAGGGGGAGCATTTTTCCTTGTTTCTTATAGTACATAGTTGTCATTATGATTCCTTGATTATGCTACTAAAGAAATACATGTTGTTGAAGTTGTTGGCTTACTTTTTTATGAGGTTCATGACGTTTTTATCTAATGTTGACGTACAGATCCTATATGGTATATAGTACTTAAGACTATTCTAGTCTTCCTACCTCATTATTGAGGTATTTGGTCTTGGTTATAAATTTCATATATGTCATTTGATCTAAAGGTCATAGGCCTATGATGTAATCATTGTAATATTTAGTCATGTAATATTAGGGTCAAGTCAATTATGTATGTCATCCCATGTTGGGAATCTAATGTCATGTTGAGTCAAATACAAAACCCCAGTGTGTTGAGATATTGGTCAATATGAGTTATTGGTGATAAGAAAGGTCATGTCTGTTTACTTTTGTGTCTATCTTCAAAAAAATCAGCATGTGCTCAAGGGGAGCATGGTCCACATTCAGTGATCAGTATTTAGTAAATCCGATCTAAATCACTTCATTCAGCATTGGTCAACCCTTTTCCCTTGATGTGAAAGAGGAAGAGTAGCTTGGTGTTTGAAAAAGGCCTACTTGTTGAATAATTTGGTATATATACAGGTATCTACATATGGTTGGCGACCAAACACCAAAGTGGTTTCCATCAAGTCCAAAGGAGGAGATTTTTGGCATTATGACAAATGTATTGTCCTTGATGGAAACCTACTTGATCAAGATTGTCAACATGATGATAACAGGATGATTTTACAAGCTAGTACACATGTGACAAAGAGTTTGGACAAAGGCATAGTAGTCCAGAGGCACAAGAATGATGAAGGTGATGTTTTGAGAAATACACAAAGGTTATATAAAGAAAAGTAGTGTACACATGTGGGTATGGAGAAGAGAAATCATGTGCAATTTCTACACCATGGTATCCTAAATACAAAGGATCTTTTCCATGGTATTGGCCCATAGTAATTAGCGTGATAATGGATATTTGATCTCATCCAAGAATACCATTGGCATTACTAAGCATTTGACCAATGGTATTGGGTAAGGCCTAACTTATATAAGGAGATGAAGATCAAAGTGTTTAGTGTGAAATTAATGGGCTATTGATGAATTGTTTGATCTAAAATAAGGTTGCACAAGGAATGTGATGTGGGATCAGATCTTGTAGATATTAGATGACTACATGATTTTCTTATTGGTTGATTTATGATAATAATTTTCTAATGTATGTTTTTCACTAGGTTTCCTAAGATTTGGGTATGAATAAAGTTTTGTTGTGCAACGAAGGAATGAGTCAATAATTATGGATCTGCATACAAGTTTATCTCAACAAAGGCACGTACATATTGGGGTCCACCTCTAGATAGTCATGTGTTGATTCTACGGGATGGACATATTTGTATGCTGGTATGCTTCGTGAAAGGTAGATACACATGCATAAGTATTTTTTAAGGGTCACGTACATATGCTAGGGTTTCTGAAGTATGTGTAGTTAATGATGTCTAATTTGTCTTGTTGTGATTGCTACTGTCTATTGATGTCTTCTTGATAATACTATGTATGTAATAGTTGCATGGTTTGTGAATGAAATATTGAACTATAATGATGTTGGTATGTAATGATCTATAAGTAGCTCAGAAATCTATGATGAAGGATATATGTATTTGTGATTGATTTTAGTAGCGCAGTGTTTCAGTTTGAAGGATCATTGTTTTTGAGATTGGTACGCAGGTTCGATTAAGGAAAAAACATGTATATGTGGGTATTATTCATAACAATAGCGTGTACATTTTCACATATTGTTGATTAGGGTTTGCAGTGGCAGCAGTTGGTTTCAGTGATAGATAACAATGTATGGTTTGATGATTGACATTACATTAAGATGATTTGTTCTACTTTAATTTGATTGGTTGCAATGAGATTCAATGATTGATTTTTTTTTAGTTGATTTAATGATTTGATGATGGTAGTGGGCCTAGTATGAAAATTTGATGAAAGCTAACCTACATGTTGTAATGTTTTGATCAGGTGGGTCAAGTTTGAAACATTCTAGAAAGTGATCCACAAGGAATTGAAGGTAAGGGGGTTGTAGCTCCCTTCCATTAGGTGTTGGAGAATGAGAGAAGATTATAACCTTCTGCTTGTGGGTGCCTGTGTACTAGTATGAGCCTGCGCCAATACAATATTGTAAATAACATTTTTGAAGAAGAAGATAGAGATGACAACAACGGTGGTTTTTTCCCACATTGGGTTCCCACCTAAAAATCCTAGTGTTCATATGTGTTCACTATGTGTGGTGATTTATTTTGTTCTTTTGCACGTGTTTACTATTTAATTAATGCCTAATGAATGACTAATACACTGATTCAAGTTACAATGATGAGGAATTAATTGAAAAGATAGTTAACTAGATATATGTTGGTTGTTTGCATAATAGTAGCGTACATATGCAAGTTTACTTCATTAAAGTCATTTACAAAAACCTGAATAGAAAATGAGAAGGTCAACTAAGTTTAAAACACTGATTCCACCCCCCCCCCCCCCCACCCCCAAACAATATTTTTCCTAACAAGGGATGATTTGATGTAATTCCCTGGGTGAAATGACAATCCTACCAAATTTTATTGGTGGATAAAATCTAAATTTAATAGTTGTGCATTCGACATGGTGGCTCCAATGTTCATAACATACTCATTTTTCAACACCATTATCATTGTCATTCTTAGTATGAATACCACATTGACATTTCACAAACCCAGTTAACCCTTTGTCACATACTCGTCACTAACTCATCTTATTAATTTAGCACATAATTCATAATAATATTCATATTCACATTTTGGATTCCACTAGAAGGCATACGGGAAATAATTGAAACTCAAATTTACTTTAGACTCCAATACCCAATTCTAAGGAACTTTATATTTGATATAGCAAAAGAAATAAGTACCCAAGGGCAGGCACATCAACATCTTTACAACCTATTATCCCTAAAATAACCCCTCCTTCTAAAAAATAGAGACTACACACATTTCCCCACCTATTTCCTCATCCTATACCAGAACCCCAAAGCTCTCCACCAATTACACCATCCACTACACTTGGATCCACACTTATGCCAATGAACACTTTTAGGACCCCGGTATCCAAAACTGTAACGAATCTGATATTACAACACATCAGCATGGAAAAAAAGAATCCTTCCAACTAGCCATTAGCATGGGTAGTTGCAATATATGCACCATTGGCATTGTCAAATGTGTTACATGACATTTCAGAACATTACATGAAATTGTAGCCCAAGTTTAACGGTGAAAAGAAGAGGACAACAAAAGAACATATAAGTGAATTTTAGGATTTCACTGACAATTTCATGGTTGATGAGGAATATTTTTTCATGAGATTATTTGTGTAGATGTTGGCTTAGGGGGTCCTGGCCCAGGTTTGGAGTTATCTATGCCAACCAACAATGCCTTACACTACTGGCCCTTTTGGCAGTAACCCACATAGCGCAGACTGCAATCTCACCTGAAGAAGTATGGGGGGATGCAAGAACCAAATTTCTACATCCAAAGACCAGTGTGATGTCATCCAATACCTTAGATCTGTCTCTGTGCAGGTCAACAAACCTTTAGGGTTCATGACTGTAACTTTATTAAAATGGATTCCAAACCTTTGCGAGGGTCTATGATCAGCCCTTGCGGACTTCTAACAGTTGATCTACCTACTTACACGCATCAGAAATAGATCCTAAATTAGTGTTTGTGCAGATCTACTTAGGTCGTCAGCAAACATAGGAGAAAACACCAGAGTATTCGTGGAAGTGCTTAAACATGCATTGCATACATTATTAAGAATTATTCAAGAGAATCATGTAGCATTCAATAAATATTTCACAAAACAAGTCATTCATCAGCGACATATAACATAAATAGACATGAACATAATTACTCAATAATTCTTCAAAAACTTGTCTTTATTGATCTCAATTCATAGATTACAGAATCAACTACCCTGCGCACACAGTTGCACGGGGTCTGTGCACTAAGTTGCAGACTCTACCCAGGCCTCTACGCACTCATCTATGAAGCCTCCCTTTCTCTATCTAAGCACAAGAAGTAGATCCTTCTTGCCTTATATTCTACCCAATACTCTTCAATCAACCCAATTATCTATCTTACTCCCATCTAGTTACTTCCTTTTGCTAAGACTTAACTATTTGTAGATTTTTTTCATACAATACCATGGTCCACGGACCATGGGTGAATCTCAAAAACCAACACAAAACTTATCCAAAAAAAGGGGCTAAGCCCTTTTGACTCCTATTTATCTATGCACTCCATATCCACAAACCACAGAGACTTTACATTATTTACAAAAATTGTACCAAAATTTGGGTTATCTAACCCCAAACTAACCTAGGGGACCCCATCCCAACAGGCCCCCAACACGAAGATCGTGACTCACACTCGAGTCACTCTACTGGCACCGCGAACTTACTGGGAAGATCCCCCATCTCCACCTGGATCACTGTAACTTCAACAATGCTCTCTGTCACTGCCTATTGAACCTCCTCGACCAATTTTTTAGTGGATGGTCCTTCTACTGCCAACCTCATCATTTGTTGTGTCTACTATAGTCCCTTAAGCTTATCTTAAATGGAGATCATGACCTGATAAGCCTCATCCAACCAAGGCTACAACATGGCCTTTAGCAAGGCCTCTTTCTTCTGTGCTTCCTCTATGTGTGCCAGTAGCTTCTTTCCTTCTTGTAACTTGGCAAGGTGTTACGCTAATGCTAAGGTGTGTGCATTCACCCTGACCTCATCATATTGGTGTTGCCTCTCCCTTACCTCTGTGTTCAATGTCTGCAGGTTCAGATCCTCCTACATATTGGTTAATAGCTCCATAACCTGATCAAACAATGCCGCACAGTCAGTGACTGTGGTATCCAAGGTAGCCATGCCCTCCTTAATGGCAATTATGTGCTACTTTTGAACCTCAGGTGGAGTTACTCATCCAAATTCTCCTCTAGCCTCTCGTACACTAGCAACTAATTTTCTAATTTTGGCATCAAGCTATGCATCATCTGAGATGTGAAGTTTAGGAACTATCTTACAGACCTCCGCTACTGTTGACTCCAAACTTAAACTAAGCGCTTGGAGTGCCTTCTTTTCCTTTAGAGCTTGTGTCTTTTCAACAAACATTTGTTCATTGTTGCTTTGTACTCACTAATGAGGTTGAAGGCACATTGCTCCCTGGTTCTCAACTCATATGCCACCCCCTTATGCAGCACGTGGATGGTTTCATTGGAGAGTGCAGTATATTCAACCATATATCCTTCATTTTACTAAGTATAATATGATCATTGGTTGATTATGTGCGAATGGACCCGTCTAGTAATGGAATAGTTCTAAGATCCAAGGTCTTGGCTAGCTCTGCTACTTGGCTTCTCCCGGGTGTTAGGCTCATGTTCTCCATGCTCTCTTGTCCAATGCCCACCTATATTCGACTCATTGGATTTGCAGCTCATGCAGATCTTTCTGGATTCTCCCCAGCATCTACATGTATTGTTTCTCAAACTGTTGCAGTACTTTTGTCATTGTATCCCTGACTTTATCACCGATCTCGTCGAGATCACTTTCGGCCAATACCATGGGATCAGCCTGTGTTTTATCATATTTCTTCTTTTTTTGTGCTCCACCCAGTTGCTCTGTGCCACGTCTTTTCAAAATAAAGGGGGTTCTTTGCCCCTCATTACCTCCTCTACCTTGGGCTGAAAGCTCTTCTTCCTCTATCTCTGGCGAAGATGACTTATCACTTTTCTGTGACTCATACTACTCTTTTTCCACCTCCTCCTTAGCAACTCTTTTTTTCTCTATGCGAGCCTTTTCTGTAGCTTCCTTATTTTTCTGTTCTGCTAGGGTATGCATAGCTTTCTTAGCGACCTCCTTTCTTTTTTGCATAGAAAAACTTTCCTCACTCCTGCTTGTTCCAACATCTAATTTGGACGAGGTGCACCACTATGTAGATCATAACCCTACGATCTCTGGAACGTCTGTTTCTGAAACAAAATAGGGCAACTGGTGCCATTTTTTCTCTGGATCCTTCTCTGCTTGGATATAGACTCTATGGAAGTCAGCCTTGAATGCTGTGTAGGCTGGCAATTGTGTGAAAAAGGTTGGGGACAACCTTGGACACTGATTGATTGCCATATGGAGATCCATTTCCACCAAATTCCAAAATATCTTAGTTTTTGTGATCCGTGTGGCATCCTTCGTAGACCATAAAGAGGCAAATTGTGTAGACTCCGGAAATCCTTCCTTGAGAGGAGGAAATTGGTTATCATCCGGCAATCTCCATGCAACGAGCACTATTGATAGCAACAACCAAGCATAGTGGAATGGCTTGGTTTCCTCTTGGGCTTCGCAACAGTTCTCTAGGAACTCCTGACAAAGGTACCTGGCCCACTTAAATTGTACACCATTCGTGCACTATGTAGCAAGTCAAACTACTGGCGCTAGAACTTCGTCTATGTGAAATTTTCTCATAACTTTTCTTGCTAAAATATAGGTAGCAAATTGAACTACTTGGTTTATAATAGAGAGAATGGAATACCCTTGCAACTTCTTGAGGAGGCCATATTCCTTATTCATCTTGTCTGTACACTCTTTCTCCCTAGTCTTCCTTCCAAACTCCTTGGCAAGGTTTGCGCCTTTGTAAGGTAGCTACGTGATTCTTTGAATCAACATGTCTATGATAGGGATAACCTCCCCTAGCCATAAGCACCCATCATGCACCATTGTGAGGAGCTAGCACACACAAGTGGTATGGATGTTAGAGTGGTGGTAATGCAGCACTAGCAGCATGTTCAACAATCCTGACTACTTAACTCTGCGGACCCATTCCATCAGCTCCAATGATGTAACACCCATTTCTTCATAATAGATCTTTCTCATATATGTATCCATTGCCAAGTGTGGAAACTTAGTGTGGTTCACGAGGTCCCAATCCTCCATTTTTAACAATAGGATCCGCGTGAGCCGAGGACCTTCAAAGGGGACCTTCTCAAGAAATAGGCACGTGGATACTGTAAACTTCTCAGTATCAGAGTCCTTTGTTACATTTATTTTTCCCTTCCGTAGAGGGACATAATTTAGCAGCCTCGTCATGGGTTCTACCCCTACTTACAACTTCTAGGGTTGCTGCATCAAAGACATCATCGCCAACACTAACAGTTTCAACAAGGCTTGGTGTAGACATTTTCTCAAGAATAAGCTTTTGGTTTATCTCAGGCAATTCAAAAAACACTGGGCTCACAACTAAATCTTCCCAAAATTCTCGGCTCATAGGCAATAGACAATGAAATTAAGTAGCAAGTCTTAAAGCACAAAGTGTTCTCTATTGCACTGACACACATAATTTATAGGGGGTTTTGAATTCAAATACGACCATTCCCCCAAAATTCTGATAATAAATGTTGTTTTGGTGGAATAACTTCAAATATTTTTTCCTTAACTGCTTTCTCCTCTCAACCATTTTGTGGCCGTCAAGTCAAGAATAGTAACTCTAACAGTCATTTTCCTACCGAGCTGCTCAGTACCTTCCCTCGTGATGCAACTTCCTGAGCGCAACTTCATTTGTTGTATCTTCGCCACTTTCCGCACAGCCTATTCACTGCTTCTTCCTTCAAGCCAGGTAGTGTAGTTTATAGTCTCATGCTCCCTTGCAACTACCTGGAGCACTAAGACTATCCTACTGCCATATAGTCATTATGTAGGATCCCCTATATACAAATTTAACTTGCTCCCATTCACTCTTCCCGGGAAGGGTTCCCCATTCAGCTTCGCAAGTTGAACTGCACCTCCATTTGTAATTTCTTTAAC
The DNA here is from genome assembly GCA_000404065.3 of Pinus taeda. Taxonomy (NCBI): domain Eukaryota; kingdom Viridiplantae; phylum Streptophyta; class Pinopsida; order Pinales; family Pinaceae; genus Pinus; species Pinus taeda. The sequence continues at coordinate 377,882 of APFE030556857.1, read as the reverse complement.
AATATATGGCCCCAACCAATGCATCTGGAATTTAACTGGAAATTTAGTGAATTTACTATCATATAACAAGACAATATCATTTACCTTGAATGTGTGAAGCTTGATGTGGCGATCATGCCATGCTTTTTCATGTTCCTTCTGCACTTGTTGATGTAGTCCTACCAAAAATCGGTCTTCTTCAAGTTCCATCAGTTGCGCAAGTCATTCCACTAAGGCCTTGTGATCTACCATGTCTGTCCAAGCCACTATGCACATACTATGCACAATGTTTTTCATTGGAATTACAATTTCGACCCCATAGAATGATCTGAACGACATTTGTCCTATCAGCTTCTTACAAGTAGTCCTATAAGCCCATAATATTGTAGGTACGCGTACATCCTAGTCATTTTGTTGTGCGTTGCAGATCTTCGTCAGCTCGTTCTCCAGAATCTTGTTAAAGGCTTCAATAGTTTTGTTTGCATGGGGGTGATATGGTGTACTCTTCTGATGGTAGATCTAGAATTCCTCGGTTAACGTGCTGATCGTTTTGTTAAGAAAGTGTGTACCCGTGTCACTCATCAACACTTTCGGGCATCCAAATTTGGATAAGACATACTCAAACAAGAATTTTGTTATTATAGCCCCTATACAATCCTTAACCAACTGTGCTTCCTCCCATCTGGTAAGATATTCCATCGTAGTGATAATGTAGCGTGCACTCGTTTTCTTTCTCGTGGGCTAAATTGGCCCCAAAAAATCAATTGCCCACTTCTCAAATGTGTGTTAGGATGCCTGAGGATGTAGGGATAACTCATCCCTTTGCAATGGTTTGCCAGTTCTTTGATAGGAATCGCATGCCTTATAGTATTCCTTTGAATGTTTATGCAATGTTGGACACCATAGACCTGCGCACAAAATCTTTTGAACAATTGCTTTTCCTGCATAATGGCCTCACGCAACTCCCCCATGAGCTTCAGTGAGAATGTTGTCTCACTCAAAGTCCAGCACATACCTTGGAAATATTTCATATGCACCCATTTTATACAAATGTCCTCCAATAACTAAAAAATCGGCCGCGTGCACTACTAATTCCTTCTTCTGTTGACTTGTACATCCTTCTGGTGCCATCCCTGTAGTCAAGAAGTGATTAATGTATGCAAAATGTTCATCCACAATGCTTACCACAAAGAGCTATTCATTTGGCAACCCTTCCTCCAAATTATTAGTTTCTTCTCCTGTTTCGATTCGCGACAAATGGTCAAGTCCAACATTTAACCTCCCCGGCTTCACAATGACTTCAAAGTCACACTCCTGAAACAATAGCAACCATCTACATATCTTCCCCCCCAACACAAGCTTGTTGACCAGGTATTTCAAGGAAGAATGATTTGTGTACATCTTGAAATGCCCTCCTAATAGATAATGCCTAAATTTCTATAGCGCATACACCATTTCCAACCCATCACGCTTAGTTGTTGAATAATTTTTCTTGGCCTATCATAACTTCCTAGTTGCAAAGCTATAGGATGGGCCATTTCTCCTTTACTGACCTGCGTTAGTACTGCACCCAACACAATGTAGGAGGCATCCACATGTACATGAAAATCCTTTTTCCAATAAGGGAATATTGAAATCGACACAGTGACCATATTTTATTTCAACACATTTAAGTTGCACTAACATTATTCATCCTAATAGAATGTCACACCCTTCTTTAGCAGTTTCACCATGGAAACAGTGATTTGAGCATAAGCTTTGATAAATTTTCTATAGTATCTCATATGTCCTAGCATTACGTGCAACTTATTGACATTACTAGGGGCCTCCAAGTTCACAATTACCACAACCTTTGCAAGGTCTACCATCAACCCTTGCTTGCACACAACATGACCTAGAAAGATCCCAAAAGGAACATAGAATATGCATTTTTTCAAATTCAGTGCGATGTGGTATCTGCGACATGTATCCAACATTAGGTGCAGAATTGCTACATGGCACTTCACTAATCCAAACATTGTCCAATCATGAAAATATAATTCCAGAAAATTTATGAATGAATTCCATGAACGCTGCTATGACTACATGGGAAAATATTGCAGGCGCATTCTTGAGTCCAAATGGCATCACCATGTACTGAAAACAACCCCACTCCATCGTGAAGGTCATTTTGCTCTTATATTCTCGTGCAATCTTGATCTGATGATACTTTGAAAACCCATCAGTAAAGGAATAGACCTCCTACCCTCCAACATTGTCTAACACTTTGTCTTCTAGCACAAACTTGATCTGATGATACTCAGAAAACCCATCAATAAAAGAATAGGCCTCCTGCCCTCCAACATTGTCTAACACTGTGTCTGTAAATGGTGTTGGCAATAGGTATTGTTAAACTTCTATAGATCTACACAAATACTTATTTCATATTTTTGTTTCTTTTCCTCGACCACCATTGGGCTCACCCAATCAGATTCTTCGATAGGTTCTATGATGCTTGCCTCCAGTATTTTGTCCAGCTCTAGGCGAACCTTTTCCTTATACTTAGGATTAAGGTGGTAAGGCCTAAGTTTAATAGGCTTCTTGTCTGGCTTCAGTGTGATCTTAATAATGCCCAAATCACTGATTATTCCCTTTAGATCTAAACAATTAGTTGGAAATAGATCCTGGTATTCACGGAGTAATTCAACAACCTTTTCTACTTTAATGCCATCCCAGTAATATCCAATTTTTGCGAACTTTGATGCTTCCTCAGTGCCAATGTTTTCTTGCTTTGTTCTCATAGGTGTAGTGATGTCTAGGTTTTCTATTTGTGGGCCCTCAACTTCATGATGTTCTTCCACCTCTAGAATATTAATGTTCCTGGGGTCTTCCTCTTCCTCTTCAGCGCCCACATTATATCATTCTAGAGCGTGGCATAACTAAGTGCCTTAGTCCGGTTGGGTCCATTCCATAGGTTTCGTCAGTGTTCTCAAGATAACCACTTTAATTTCCTGCAGTGCTTCATCAATGCTTGCAAACCAGTCCTCAAAACTGAAAGTCAATAAGAATCCTTCCTTTAATACATCCCATTCTATGGTGTTATAGCGAAGCTTCATCTCTAGATACCAGCTAATGGGAATTGCATCTAATGTATGACAAAATATGTATACCCATTCTGGCTATGGTTCAATTCCTCACACTTTATTCCACTTCACTAGGTGATCCCTTAGATCGTACCTTCCATTATACTTCTCATTCATTCTGGTGTTACCACACCCAAACTGTAGCTTCATCATTCTTTTGTAATCTTGCCATCTAGAAAAACTATCCTTATGCGTACCCCGCCATCGCGTAGGCGTAGCATGGAGTGCCAACTCTAATGCTTGTAAGTGGTGGTTCTTGGGGTATTCACACTCAAAGTCATCCAAAAACAAATCTATGTCAATTAAACCATTATAATACAGTAATTTTCTTACCTCCAACGAGACATAATGCGACACCTTTGTCATCATATTTCATCGCAATGTCGAAACTTCATGCAAGAAATTTTTCCAATGCTTTAACTCCTTGTCTGAGTCATAGGTGCAGGAAATCTCCCAGTCCCATGCAATTTTCCCATCAGCCATCAGGTTGATCCAGTCCTGATCTCACGTGGTTATCTTGTAAATTTGATCCAGCTCATCATCACTTTCTTCATAATCATGGACTCGTTCAGTATAACACACCCCTTCTGCTAGATCTAGTGGTGCTATAACTCAAAGAAAATTTCTTTCAAACTACATTATCCTCTTATTTAAATTAATGACCCTATTCATATCAATTTCCTAGTCAATTCCCAAGAGTGCGGGGTAGGGATTACTGTCATCAACGATTTCTATAACTTCAATTTTTGCCACCGCGCTCGCAGCTTCAATTTCAACTGTTACTCCATATAATTGTCCCATAGGGATGAATTTTTGTTGGTTCGCCATTCTAAGTTGAATCAGAGACCACTGCAACTCAAGACTCCCCATCCTTTCCCATGTTTGTTTTGATAATGCACTCGCATCAGACCCCAAATCCAAAATAACCTGGTTCATTTCATAATCACCTATCTGTACTGTTAGGCACATTTTGTTAGGCCCCTATACTACTAGTGTAACCCCTTATTGTTATTAGTACAACCCCCTTATTATATCGTTGTACCTATGTAGTCCCCATATTGTTATTATTGTGCCCCATAGAATCCCACTATTGTTATTATTATGCCCTTACATTATTATTGTTATATCGGCTCTGATTATGTTATGACCCCTTAGACTCCTATATATAGAAAGGAGGTCTTGTCATTTGTATCATCTAAGAATTGTTCATTTGTGTAATGTAAAGTAGGTTGCCCCCTCAAAGAGGCTTATTTCTAAGGCGTTGATCTATCTTTTCTATCTTTTTGTGAGCTGGTTTCATAACACATTTCTCGCCCTGTTCACACCTTATGCTTAACAATATTTCTAACTATGTGGTGTCCATTAGGGGCCTTTTCTTTACTAGCGCATTTATTTATTAGTTCCTGCAGGCCTTCCACAACCTTTCTATCACACATTAGCTTCATGCATGTTTCTTAAAACGTAGTGAGCGCAGATGGATCAACATCTGCAGGTGCGATGATTTCTTGCATCTTTCCTAGCTTCCTGAGGTGGAGGCCTCAACAAAGCTCTTCTTTGCTTCAATAAATGTTTCCTTAGCATGATCCAAATCAAAGACGACTTCTTTTTCTAGCACTTTGTAAATCCACCCCTCTTCTTCAAGTCGTTCACCTTTATCAGTGTGAGTCATCATTCCACTCCTCAGCACAATATTAACACTTTTTTGCGGGGCTCAGCCCTCATAATTTATAAATTTTGCGTTGGCTGTTGAGGCTGCATTTTCTTCTCTTGCATCTCAGTGATTAACACCAATCACTCTTATATAGTACGGTCAAATTGTCTATAGTATTGACATGAAAGATGTGTAGGATTCTGTCACTCTCGTGCATAGTGCCCCAGTTGTCTGCAGTTGTAGCAGATAATCTAACCGCAACCTCTAGTAAGTGCTACTCCTCGGCCCTGCACTCGACCCTAATAACCTCCATGCACTCCCCCGATGTCTTGATATGGAGGTTGAGTTTCTACTTGCATATGGTATGTAGGGGTTCTTTCCCTTATCAACTCATAGATTCGACAATGGCGCTCATTGTGGCCCACATATTTATAGAAATTACAGAACAATTGTTGGGATGTCTGAATGAAATTCTTAAGTAAATGGAAATTATATGTTGCATGTTGCCCAATAACTTGACAAATGGTGAATCACAACATAGCCCCCATTCTTGGCTCAGTTGGGTCTTCTGGCTTCAGGGGAATGGGCCCCCCTCCTGTACTATAATTTGCGTACACAGGACAATGATCTTTATCATGCCCATGGACCTTGCATTTAAAACACCAGACTTATGTTTGTGTTTCTGGTTTTAATTCGTCTTTCTTCAAACTTTGTATTTCTTAGTGTAATATTTCTAACTATGAGTGGATCTACTGTACTCCCAGGTTCATGTTCTGAATAGGTGATGCATGCAGCCTCATCATGATCTCCAAGACTTCTATCTATGTTTCTATCTTCTGCTGCGACAAAGAAATTCTCAAGTGGGGAAGTAACGACACTATAAACCATTCTTGATACTGGCTATCTATGATCTGCATGTTAGATTTTGTGATCTAACACTTAAACCTCTGATAAAATTCTGAGGGCATCTCCACGGCCTTCATCATAATTTATTTAAATCCAATTACTGACTGTGAGTCAGATTTAGGTTTACTAAACTCTTTATTGAAAGTTTTCTTAGTTTCTTCTAGCATTGCAAGAGGATTATCACAACAATACTTAATGTACCAGGTTAGCATGTGATCCTGCAAAGTGGTAACCAATTGTTCCTTGTTTATATTTTCATCAGTAATATGTTGCGTTGTCCATATAACATTCTCAACAAACTAGAACTACTCCGGATCTTCACTTCCTATGCTTGAAGATCAGCATCTTCATTGTCTTCGCCATGTTGTATGTGGTGGCGGAGTGGAGGTGTGGGCAAAGGTGTATGCAATGGAGGTGGAGGTGGAAGTGGAGTGGAAGGATGATTTGTTCTAGGAATCCCTTGAGTGATTAACTAAACAGTGCTTCATGGTGTATTCTGCCCTACTCCTTCATCGCCACTTGAAGGAGGTCCAATCAATGGACTATACTCTAGTCTCGATCCTTCATGATTTCTAAAGAATCGTCCACTTCATGTAGCTCCAAACATCAAGGTAATGGCATCACCTATTTTTCACATAACAACATTTTAATCCAAGCATTCAATGATCTTAAGTACTTACCTCGTGGTCTCTTGAAGAATCGTCACTCTGCTTTGTTATAGCTGATTGAGGTGTCAACTACAAATGCTTTAACAAATCCTCCTAGAATTCGATCGATCTAATGATGGACAACCCTCGCGATCATTTTTTGAGAGGCTTCTAGTCGTCGCACCAATTCTGCAGTCCACACTATAGGACTATCGAGCTTCCACCTTCCTTGATTGTCTATTAATTTAGCTAACTATTCATACAATTCAATGGGTAAGGTGAAGAAGAAGATCTCATGTATCTTTGTATAAAAATACTTGTTCAACCACTCTTCTTGTGACAGGTGCACATTCCTATTTTATTGCACCGTGAACTCGTGAATATTCCGATCCAACCACTTTTCAACCTCTTTATTTGTCAAGTTCCAATGATGCGACATCACAAATCTATTTCAAGAAGATCTCGATCCCAAGAATAGAACCATTTGTTGGCTTAGGGGGTCCTGACCTAGGTTCCGAGTTAGCTATGCCAACCAACAAAGCACTACACTATTTTCCCTTTTAGCAGCAACCCACGTAGCGTAGGCTACCATCTCACCTGAAGCAGTATGGGGGATGTAAGAACCAAGTTTCTGCATCTAGGGACTAGTGTGATGTCTTCCAATACCTTAGATCTATCTCCATGTAGGTCGACATACCTTTAGGACTCTTGATAACTCTATTAAAATGGCTTCCAAACCTTCATGAAGGTCTATGATCATCCCTTGTGTACTTTTAACAGTTGATCTACCTACTTACACGCATCAGAAAGTGATCCTAAATTAGTGTTCACGCAGATCTACTTAGGTCATCAGTAACCATAAGAAAAATCACCAGAGTCTTCGCATAAGTGTTTAAACATGCATTGTGTACATTATTAAGACTTATTCAAGAGAATTGTGTAGCATTCAATCAATATTTCATAAAACAAGTCATTCATCAATGTCATATAACGTAAATAGACATGGACAAAAATACTCAATAATTCTTCAGAAACTTGTCTTTATTGATCTCAATTCACAGATTATAGACTCAACTACACTCCATACACAACTGCAGGGGTCCACGCACTCAGTTGTAGATTCTATCTAGGCATCCACGCACTTAGTTGCGGAGCCTCCCTTTCTCTACCTAAGCACAGGAAGTAGAGCTTTCCTACCTTAACTTCTGCCCAAGACTCTTCAATCAACCCAATTCTATATCTTACTCCCATCTAGTTACTTCTTCCGTTCGCTAAGAATCAACTATTTATATACTTTTTTCATATAGTCTGGAACCATGGGTGAATCTCAAAAACCGACTCAAATCTTATCCAAAACAAGGGGCTAAGCCCTTTTGACTCCTATTCATGTACGTGCTCTGCATCCACAAATCATGGAGACTTTACATCATTTACAAAAATTTGGGTTATCTAACCCCAAACTATCCCAGGGGACCCCATCCCAATAGCAAACATTAGAAGAAGAAGTGCAGAAGTGGTTTTTCACTCTTTCCCCCCATTATATTACTTATTGGGGTGATTTGGAGATAAAATCTCGTGCCCAATGGGGACAAAAGAAGGATTTTCAATATTACCTTATAGAATTCTATGTATTAAAGAAAACGATTTCTAAGAACATGTAGGAATTTACCAAGAGATTCAACAAAGTCTACAACAAGATCTTGAATGAGATAAAATCTACTCCCATGGCAGCCATGGTGAACTATACAACAACATTTGAGCTTGATTTTTCTATCTTATTAAGAGAGAGAACACCATTCACATTAGCAGCCCTGAAATATTATTTTATTTTTATTGAAGGAAATTTGGCAACATCTGGGAATTTGAAGATGATCGAGAAGGAAGAATATGAACAATCTCATATAGAAGGAGAGATATGGTGAGAAAGAGAAAGACAATGGAAAAAAAGAAAGTGAAGGATGAAGCAAATTCTCCAAGTAAAGATAGTTTTGAGGCCAAAATGGAAGAAATGAAAAGACTTAATAGGAATCTATCAAACATTATAACACGTCTCAAGAAATAAAGATTGAGTAGAAACCCCATGCAACAATCTATGGGCTTGAATTTTATTCGAAGGCCATTCAAACCCCGATAATGTAAAGGGATAAGAGAACATAATAACCCAGTCAACCCCCAATAAGCAAGGAATTAAATGTTCAAATATACTAATCATATGATGATCCCAATTAATAACAAGACATCAACTAGTTTGAGGACCAAAATCCCACTTTTCTTGTAATATAAGTTGACTACGTAAAATCAATAGATCATAGATGTGATAATGGACAAAAATGCAGAGGAAATATGGCTTGTGTCCGAGACCAAGAAAGGTAGCAAGAGGAGAGGGTCAGGTCAAAGCATCGTCATCCCAGGTGGAACTCAAGCCATCTCACCCATCTAATCCCAAACCTTCCAATGGAATGAGGAATCCATAAGAACCCTCATACTAGAGGAAACCAACTAGCCTAAACAATGTAGTCTAGAATTCACAAGAAACTGTGTTGCAAAGTTCACAACCATATATTTCCAACAAAAGAAAAAAAACTTCAACCCCAGTGTTCAACCTTGAGTAAGAATTTAAAATCAAAGTCTCAGTCCCATTTTCTGAGTAGCCTAAAATCTGATTTACAAATCTCATATCTAAAAATTCATGGACTCCATTGAGCTACAATCACATAATGACACCCTCAACAAACAAGAAGACCACCCAATTTTTATTTTTGCCCCACACATGGAAGAAAGGGAAGACAAAATTCCACCTTTCTACATCACATTAAAAACACATGATAAACTATTTCAAAATTGTATGGTTGACTCACGTGCATCTCATAACCTTTTTCCAAAATCAGTCATGCTAGAATTGGGTCTCAAAATTACTAAACCATACCATGACCTTTATTCTTTTGACTCTTGTAGATTCAAACAACTAGGCCCTATCAAATACCTCATCATATCCCTCACTCAAATTCCCACAAAGTGTATCATTATGGATATTTTAGTAACCGATATCCCATCGAATTATGGTATGTTATTATCTAGATCATGGGAGGGAAACGAGGAGGGATCTTGCAAATGGACTTATGTTATGCTACCATACCAACCTTTGGGGGATAAGAGTGGAGATTGTATAGAGATTAAAAACTCTAATATGTGGTTAGAAATGCTAATAATTCAAAGAATCAACTAGTTTATGTAGTGCAGGAGTCCATCAGATGTTACAACTTATTTATGGATCCATAAATGATCTCAGGAGTAAGTGAAATTCTAGTTCAGATAGATCCACATGTAGTTTGGAAGCTATTTTTTTTAATGGTGCATACTCTAAGGAAGTAATGAGGGAAGGAGTGATTCTTATTCCTTTGCAAGGACAAAGCATGGTGTTTTCATTCAAACTGGAATTTGATGCCACCAACAATGTTGCAAATACAAAGCACTAATTTTCGGATTGGAAAAATCAAGGAAAATGGGGGCTAAAAACATAGAAATATTCAAATATTTTGAATTGGTGATATTGCAAATAAGCATTGTATACATGAACAAGCTCCCTTGGATGTGGTCCTATCGAAATTTTGTATGGGAAATAGTCAAGAATTTATTTGAAGAATTCAATATTGTAGATGTCAATAGAGAAGAGAACCAATAGGTTGATGCACTAGCTACAGCTGCCAATTCCTTCAATCCACATGAAGAATTGAAATTGAAACATGAAGTCGAGATGTGGTATAGGCCATTTGTCCCAAATAATACCAAACACTCATAGGTATTTGAGGATGATGAATATATGTGTAGATTCTTGGGGCTTGTAAAGGAATTTTCAAACATTAATATCAATCAAGAAAGTAAAGGGCTAGGAGAAGAGGAATGAGGAAATGAGACAAGAACATAGGGAGAAGCAATAGGCTTCGTGAAGCAAATCATGGGCCACAAAGTGATACAATTGAAGGAAAATTCATACCAAAAGTACGTTTCCCCTTAGAACAAATATTTGATCATAACGATGTGTTCACTAGGTCGACTTTTCAACTAATGATAGAGAATGTGGAAGAACACAACTTAGGAACTAAAGGGAATCCTCAAAAGGTGAATCTTTCCAAATATTTGAGACCTCATGCAAAAAGAGGTATGTGGAATTATTTAAGATATTTAAAGATGTATTTGCATGGGGTTATCAATATCTGATAAAATATGATGCCTCTATCATACAAGATAGAATCCCCTTGAAGGAGGTATCTAAACATTTTGTGGAAAAACTGATGAGGTTCAATCTAATTCCTTTTCCCATGATTGAGAAGGAAATCAATAAACTCTTGGATGGGAAAATCAACATGCCATTGAGATACTTTGAGTGAGTAGCTAATCTTGTGCCCATGAGAAATAAGAACAAAGACATAAGGTCATGCATAGATTACAAAAATCTAAACAAATGCTTGCTGACGGATAATTACCCATTGCTTAAGATGGACCATTTATTGCAGAAGGTGGTAGGAGACTTGAGAATATTGATGATGGATGGTTTCTTAGGATATAATCAAATATCCATGCATGAAACAAATAAAGAAAAGGCAACATTCACAACACCATGGGGGGCATTCATGTACGACAAATTTCCCTTCATAAATTTGATAAATGTGGGAGAAACCTTCCAAAGAGAAATGGACATCACATTTGTCGATGAAAGGGGAAAAGCCATCATCATTTACTTGGATGAAGTAACTATTTTATCAAACGAAAACGATGAACATTTGGAGCATCTCAGGAAGGTATTTATGAAATGTAAGAAATATGGATTGTCTCTTAATCCCAATAAATATTTCTTTTCCCTTAAATAATGAAAACTATTGGGACATATTGTGTCAAAGGGAGGAGTGAAGATTGATCCAGAGAGGGTAGCAGCCATATCTAATATAGTGCTACCTAGAAACAAGAAGGAATTATAGTCATTCTCGAGGAAAATTAATTTTCAGCAAAGATTCATTCCAAATTCAACACAACATCTAAACCATATCAAAGGAATGTTGAATAAATTGTGAAAATTACTTATATGCAACAAATGGAGTTTAATATTCTAATGGTTAGCAGTTTATTTGTCTTCTAAATTAAATATTTGGAGAATAACAATTAAATCATTGATGCATTCTTCAGAGATAAAAATGACATCGAAAGCTAAAATACAAAACTAAGAAAGAGATGCACACACAAAAAAATAATACAGTTGTTTTTGGACAATTGTCTCTGGAAAAACCTTGAAGTGAAAACTAGTGTAGAAGATGATGGTTTTATTATTATGTGATCTGAAAATGGGGCAGTTAGGCTTCTTGTTTAACTTACAAGAACCTCTCCCACTTCCAAAGCTTATATATTCCCAAGTCATAAATGATTAACCAATGCAGAAGTAAAATATGCTTGAAAATAGGTGTACACTTATGGTTATTTTAACTGTTATGTGTTTTAAAATTTGTTGTTTTTGCTGATATGTAAATACATGTAACAATGCAACAATGCAGAAAATAACAAACACATAAGACAACAATTTAATATGGAGTTCACCCAAAACTCTTGGGCCACATCTCCTTGAGCTCTATTCAACTCAACTAGGCTCTTTGGGATGATGGCAAAGTCCTTTTACAAGCTCTTGGCTCAACTCCACTATTTTACATAGAAACAATGGGTTTAGACACCATTTTATCCCTGGCTCTTGAAGCTCTCAGCTCTCACTTTAGCTCCTGACTCTGGCTCTAGCTCTTGGCTCTGGCTTTGGCTCTTCGGCTCTGGCTCTGGCTCTGGCCCTTCGACTTTGGCTTCTTTCACTCTCTGCAACCTTTAGCTCCCTTTCTTTTCACTTGAACTTCAAGGGACCCCAAATTCTCCCTCAGCTTCTCTACATAGTAGCTTTTTGCTCTCTCTCTGCTCTCTGCCTTCAGCTTGCAACTTCTCTTCTCAATTGAGCTCTCTGCCTCCTTTGAGGTACTTTTCTAGCTTTTTGGCTTCCCTGGCCATTTCTTTGTGTTTCATTATCCCTCTACGGCTCTGCGGCTTCTCTGCTCCATGTCGGTTAGACTGGCCATCTGGCTCTGTGGCTCAGTGGCTGCAAAATGCATCATTTCCTGTAAAAACGCTTGCTTCAACGTGGCATGATGATCAAGGGTGGTTATAGAAGGAATCGGGGCCATTTCATAGGCAAAAATCTAAAAACTAAGAAAATCCCATCACATAGAGAAAGACTACAAAATACACTACCGAACGTGTATTTCAGATGTGAAATTACATTCGATCACCCCTAAATCCCTATCAGGTCTTCCATTAGGCATTATATCGCATCGCGTTAGTGTATTAGTCGAAATCCCAAATGCATGGGAAAATGATGAAAAACCCGTTAAAATCCTTTTTATCGGACTTCAAATATTATCACATCCACCCTATAAACACATTGGGTCCACCTTGGGCCGCTTTCACAACTCCACTGTCGATCTATGGGATTTCTGGTCCAATGGTCCTCATTCAATTTCAGGTGTCTTAAGGATATGGAGGTTACTCGCCTAAAAAGGCAGTTTCCATGTTCCTCCACCAAGACACGCGTCATTCATTATGTGGGATCGGGTGAAGCCAGCCCAAAACCATTTACCGCTTGAGGCCCGCCTGAAATCTGCCTTTACGGAAATCTATTAACATTAATCGCACATTTATTTCCCCTTCAGGTCTAGCTGTATCGCTTTGGGGGCTGTTTCCTTTGTATTTCGATTTTCACACCAAAATGTGTTAATACACGTAAAAGTCCCTTTATGGCATTACTCAAATGTTATAAATCTGCGCTGATAAATGCATCGAGTCCGGCATATTATTGTCCCTTTAAATCATTGCAATGCGATGTGACGTTGCGATGCGATGTATTGCAATCACAAGTTGCATAGGCCCGGGGGTCCAACCTTTGCCTCATGCCATCGCTGATACCGATTTTTCGATCCAATCATCGGCAATCAACATATCGCATAGCCCAGGGTCCTACCATTGCACACAGGCCTATCTCCAACTCAATATATCAGAGATCAGCAATCAGGGATTTCTCCCCTTTCTACTTAAGTCCACCTCTTTGACCCTTCTCCGATGTGATTTCCCTTTATAAGGGCTTTTTTGCCATTTTTATGGGTTTTTTCCTCTTTTTCCAAAGAACAAAGGGCATCTTCTGCATGCGATAACTTCTGCATCTTAAGTCCATTTTATCCCATTCAAGTTGCAGTATATTCAGAAGGAAAAGATCTCTGCAATGGGGCTATGTCCAAGAACTTCCTTGGACTTTCATTTTCCTCTATGAGGAACACTTAGACTTAGGAGTCTACCCAATATCCAATTGTGATCATGCCTTCCCACTAAAAGAACTTTTGGTTTCCAAAAGACTGATAAACTGATCTGAATCGTAGCTGAGAGTAACAACACCCTATTCTTTCAACCTCCACACACTTGCCTTGCATAGTGCCCCTGAACCAAAGTCTCTGACCACTTCCCTTCTTGGATGGGTTGGTCTTTCTGGGAAAAACTATCTTCCTCCTTGCCTTCCTACAGAACTTTTGCTGAGATGGTCATAGACGGTAGTTTAAACTTATTTGCCTTGATCATTGATCTAAGGTGGCTCAAACAGATGTGAAGTACATTTGTTCCACAAAACTTTCATTTGTACCTGTTTGAAAAGTTGTCAACAACAACTGTTGACAACAACAGAAATACAGACAACAACTGGATGGCCTAAATTCCTACTTCAACAAAAGAAACAATTTTTCACATATTTTGAACACCTCCATGTCTTACATCTACATACAAATGATGGACTAGATAACAAGCCCATAGAACATGCCTTTAAACAAATGACCCTTCAAGTCGAGCATGCAGAAAAAGACCATTAGGACTCTTTTTCAAAAGATGAAACACTTCATCATTATCTCCATTTGGAGACCAAGTTAACTTCTCCCAAGTCAACATGGAATCACATGCATGTCAAAGCAATCAACCCCATAATTTAATTACACATACATGTTCACAAACAAGGAAATCATCAACATCCCAGTGTTCATGCATCTCATGCTCATGCATGCATTTCATCCTTCAACTTTCACTTAAGCACACTATACTTTCGAAGCTGAAATGAAATATAATGTTGCAGCAAGAAATGCAAACATATGCATCAATAGACATGCAATATTAATCGGATAAGAACTCTAACCGTTTCTTACCAATCCATTTCAAAGGTACTACCTTTGTCTGCACATCAGCATCATCATGTGAATCATCCTGAAACACATCATTCATGGAATCTCCCTTTCCATTTCTTCCATCTTCTCTTTCCACTTTCTTCAACTTTTGTGGAAGCATTGCTGGATTCAAAGTCACAAATGATTAACCAATGCAAAAGTAAAATATGCTTGAAAAATAGGTGTATGCTTATGGTTATTTTAACTTTTATGTGCTTTAAAATCTATTGTTTGTGCTGATATATAAATACATGTAACAATGCAACAGTGCAGCAAATAACAAACACATACGACAACAATTTAATATGGAGTTCGCCCAAAACTCTTGGGCTACAGCTCCTTGAGCTCTAGTCAACTCAACTAGGCTCTCTGGGATTGTGGAAAAGTCCTTTTACAATATCTTGGCTCAACTCCACTGTTTTACACAAAAACAATGGGTTTAGACACCATTTTATCCCTGGCTCTTGAAGCTCTTGGCTTTCTAGCTCTCAGCTCTTGCTCTGGCTCTTGGCTTTGGCTCTAGATCTTGGCTCTGGCTCTTGGCTCTGGCTTTGTCTCTTGCGCTCTGGCTCTTTGCTCTGGCTCTTCGGCTCTGGATTCTTTGGCTCTCTGCAACCTTCAACTCTCTGGCTTTTCACTTAAACTTCAAGTGACCCTAAAGGATCCCTCAACTACTATGCACAGTAGCTTTTTGCTCTCTCTCTGCTCTCTGCCTTCAGCTTGCAACTACTCTTCTCAATTTAGCTCTCTGGCTCCTTTGAGGTACTTTTCCAGCTTTTTGGATTCCCTAGCCGTTTCTCCGCATTTCATTATCCCTTTGTGGCTCTGCGGCTTCTCTGCTCCCTGTCGGTTAGACTGGTCATCTGGCTCTATGGTTCCATGGCTACAAAATGAATCATTTCTTGTAAAAATTCCTGCTTCAGCATGACATGATAATCAGGAGTAGTTATAGAAGGAATCAGGGCCATTTCATAAGCGAGAATCTAAAAACTGAGAAAATCCCATCACACAGAGAAAGACTGCAAAATACAATATCAAACGTGTATTCCGGACATGAAATTACATTCAATTGCCCCTAAATCTTTATCGGGTCTGCCATTAGGCGTTATATCGCATCACGTTAATGTATTGGTCGAAATCCAAAATACACGGGAAAATGATGAAAAAATCATTAAAATCCTTTTTATTGGACTTCAAATATTATTGCATCCACCCTATAAACACATCAGGTCTACCTTGGGCCACTTTCACAGCTCCACCGTTGATCTACGAGATCTCCAATCCAATGGTCCTCATTCAATTTCGGGGGGCTTAAGGATACAGAGGTTACCTGCCCGAAAAGGCAGTTTCTCTGTTCTTCTTCCAAGCCATACATCATTCATTGTGTGGGATCGGGCGGAGCCAACCCAAAACCATTTACCGCTTGAGGCCTACCCGAAATCTGCCTTTATGGAACTCAAATAACATTAATCATGCCTTTATTTCCCCTTCGGGTTCGGTTGTATCGCTTTGGGGGCTTTTTCCTTTGTATTTTAGTTTTTACACTGAAACACGTTAATACACGCAAAAGTCCCTTTATGGCGGAACTCAAATGTTATAAATCCACACTAATAAATCCATCGAGTCCAGCATATTATCGCCCCTTTACATCGTTGCGATGTGACGTTGCAATGCGATGTATCGCAATCACAAGCCGCGTAGGCCTGGGGGTTCGACCTTTGCCTCATGCCATCGCCAATACCGATTTTCCGATCCTATCATCGACAATCAACATATCACATAGCCCGGGGTCCTGCCATCACACATAGGCCTATCTCAGACCCAATATATCGGAGATTAGCAATCGGGGGTTTCTCCCCTTTCTGCTTAAGTCCACCTCTTTGACCCTTCTCCAATGCGATTTCCCTTTATAAGGGTTTTTTTGCCATTTTTATGGGTTTTTGCCTCTTTTTCCAAAGAACAAAGGGCATCTTCTCCATGCGATAACTTCTGCATCCTAAGTCGATTTTAGCCCATTCAAGTTGCAGTAGATTCAGAAGGAAAATATCTCTACAGTGGGGCTATGTCTAGGAACTTCCTTGGAATTTCATTTTCCTATGTGAGGAACACTTAGACTTAGGAGTCTATCCAAAATCCATTTTGGATCATTATGCAACAAAAATAGAGAATTACAACTACTAGCCAATCTGTCTTAGCTCCAAAAATTTATCTCAACCAAAAATATACAAGGAAAATAGTTTTCCCTCATAGTAACTCGATCTGGCCCTCTTTGGAAAACTCACACCTCTCTGGCCATTCACACTAATGAACTAGGTATATGCATTGTTTCCCCTAAAAGAAATGTTTTGCTATGGAAACACCTCATGGAAATCATCTTTCCTCACTCTACCTCTAGGGAATAGACCAGGGCATTAGCAATTGAATTGATGCTCCTTCTGGTAACTCACACTACAAAATACAACCTCCCTTGCTGGAAAATTTGACCTCCTATCCTAATCTTGGATCATTGAAAAACCTCTTGAGAATTTCTTTCGAAATTCTCACTGCTGCAAACCCCACTACCATCTCTTCCCTAGCTTCAAATGCACCCTTGCTGAATATTGTAGACAAGGAAAGTCAAACTAGTCAAAATGTTTATTTTTTTTTTGTATTCTCCAATCCCCTTCAACCTGCTCTTATAATCTCTCATTGGAGTCTCAACGACCATGATTTAATCTCCATCGATGGCTAAGATCAATGGACTTCATCAATAGAAGCCTCTAGATAAAAATCGATCTGATTGAATTAATTAACTTTAATTAACCACTTTTCCTAAGTTAGACTTAGGACATATTTAAATTATGACTAATTAATTTAATTAAGGTGTTTCCCAAGCTTATCTCATGAAACCCTTTTTTATGGATTTTGGAGATCTCGTGTTCCTTAGTCTCTTAGACACATTCTGAGACTAGAACACATGTATGTTGCTACCAAACACATCAAAAAATTACACTTCCTCTTAGTGACGAAGGTTTTCTCCACTATACCCATTTTTTATTTAAGTAGACAAACTTGGCTCGCCCTAGAGGCTTTGTCAGAATATCATTCACTTTTTGGTCTGTAGGAAAATTTTGTAACAAAACAAATCCTCATTGTTGGTGTCTAAGATTTGGGATATCCCTTATCTTCACATATTCAACCTGATCTGACTCCCTATCACTTGAAATCACTATGAAGAAAATAGTAATTCTCCATCATGCTATTGTGAATACTCTGATCCTACAACTAAATTTGTAGTTGAACTACATATGCACTATTGCTATCATTGTAGTTCTGCTACAACCACTGCAATAGTGAGTCTCGTTATCCATTTGAGTAGGAATATGAAATCTCTTAGCTAGAAGCCCTCTCATGGAGTCTCTATCTAGATGGAACTACACCTACTACCGACAACTGGCCAATTCACACTACAACCCTTATCACATGAATTTTATGCAAGGCGCACTTACAACTAGAAACTCAATCTCTCCTCAGAACTTGAAGATATAATCTCCATAGGGCTTCTCCCTCTGAAGCTACACTCCTTCTTACTCTCAAACTAATCTAATGTGTCATTACAACTAGCTCTAAAACTTTTTTAGATTGCAGATTACTGTGGTGTGATTTTTGAATGCGGTTCGGATTTTCCACAGTTTCCATGTTTTGTTGTCGACGTTTCGAGTCTGAAACTAGACTCATCATTAGGACAAATTGTGAGGAGAAAAGAAGGGATTTGGTAGGTATAAATATGACAATTGCAGAAAGTGAAGACAAATGGCCGACTCTTTGTTTTCTTAATTATAATCTAATTATTATTATTGATATTTAAGTCCTATGTTTTCATAATTTAATACCTAAATTGTTATTCAGATTTTTATATTAATAGTTAATATTTTTATTTTATTAATATGCATCATTATTTAAATTATTGTATATTAAATAATGTTTATGACTCTCTCTTGAGTGTCTAGCTACAACTATCTCTACACTGTCTTCCATGCATCTAATTGGAACTAGCTCTAAACTACCTCTTGATTATTTGACTACACCTTTTCTAACACTTTGATCCTCCTACCACGTTATACTATGGGATCTCATAGCAAAGGTACTTATCCATGTGAAGAATACACAACCATTGGATTGATCTTTTGATCAAGCCCTCCATAACTAGATCTAGACCTCATGTTGTTCTTCCCACCGACCCTACCCTATATCATACTCCTACTCCATATGAGGATAATGTTTCTATATCTCCTTTCGAGCCTTTTCCCTGACTGGAATCTTGCTTATCTTTTCCATTTCCTACAAGAGCAATGCTTTCCTCCTCAGTGCAATTCACTCTCTTGCCTGCAACTTGCACTGGAAACTAGAAATTTATACATCCCAACTAGAACTCACACTATAGTAGAAAAAATAATCTTGCAACTCCTTTTGCTTGAAACTCGACTGAGCAACCTAATCTTCCTCCCACTACTACATTTTGGCAAAAATTCCGATGACGAAATCGGGTAGAATGGATAAAATTGGAAAACGTGTCAAAAGTTAAATGATATTTTTGTTTTTGTTTTTATTTCTAAATACCGTACTATCGTCAAATATATGACAGTGGTTCTTCACTTGTCGAATATTCGACGAAATGCCCTATAAATGACCCATCACTTCATTTATATGCCATATGCCTTCTCTTGTACAGACGAGATTTACCTTCTCCTTGGATTACTACCCTTTCACCCTAGGATAGAGATGGAGTGCTGCCCCGAGTACCTATTGCTGAAGCCAAGCAAGGATTCCAAGGGAGGGGACCATAAATTTGGCAAGAGGCTAGATTCAAACAATGACCTAGTAGTAGCATCAGTAGCACGAGTAGCTTATTAATCCAAGAAAAAGGATGCACGAGGAAAGAAGAGTGAGTGCAGAGAGGATGTATGGAGAAGAGTCAATTGTCAAGTACAAGATGGAGAGTGTAGCAAGCTCGATTATCAAAAATTTTCCTATAATCCCAACTATCGTTGAATAATTGATGGTAGTGCTTTTTTTATTGTCAGATATCCGATGTTATATCCAATATGAAAATGTGTTGTCGAAATTCCTATAAATTGTAAACAACCATTGCATAACGTTCAATTCCACCATTAATGGATTTTTGTGTTGACAATGTCTAATATGGGACCACTTTTGATCAGTTTGACTAATTAAAATAAATATTATAATTAATATTATATATATATATATATATATATATATATATATATATGATTATAATGTAAATGTAAATATATATAAGTTATTTAAATATATTATTATAATTATAATAAATACAAGTGTTTGTGTGCGCACCCTAACATCATATAACTTTGACAGTTACTATATATATATATATATATATATATATATATATATATATATATATATATATATATATATATATATATATATTAGTTTTGATTGTTTTGAAAGGTTGTTTGTTTATTTTGAGGTTATATTTTGAAAAAGATCATCACTGAAAGTTTGGTGACAAAAACTATCACATAACATTCCTCAAGGATACCAAGGATATGTGGAATCGACATTGAGGGCTTCTGAGGATGGAAAATGTTATTTCCCTTATAAAAATTGCAGACCTTGAGGCCAAGGAGAATTCTAATAACATCAGTTAAAAATCATTGAAGAGGCTATGGACATGCTGAAGGCAGAGATTAATATCATCCATTTGTAAGTTATTTATTATATGTATTTGTATTGTAGATTGTTTTTGTAAATGTTTATATGTATATTGTATTTTAGATTGTATATATTTGTGTTGTAAATTGTATTATCTTTCTATTGTAAATGTATTTTATAATATTATTTTGGGAGGTATTTGAATTATGTTGTCATCTTGATGTGGACTAGAAATATTATTTGATTATTTTCATTAAGTTGGATTAAGGTGTTAGGTCAAGTTAGGGGTTAATTAATTTATGGGCTTAGGGATAAGGGATTAGTGTTTAAGGGCTTAGGGCTTAGGGGTAAGGGATTAGTGGTAAGGGATTAGTGGTTAGGGGTTTAAGGGCTTAGGGGAATGGGGTTAAGGTGTTAGGGGGTTAATTTGGACCTAGAGGGTTAATCATGGGTTTTTATGGAGCATTATTAATAAGTTTTTAAAGTACATTATGCCAAATATTACATTAAGACAGAATATGACATTACAATGATGAATGCAGAATAAGATCAATATGTTTTTTACTATGGTCGTGATTATATATCTCAGAAAGTGTCTCACTTTGAACAAACTAATCTCCTATGTTTGTGTCTTGAACAAAATAGTCTCCTATGCATTAACGATGGTTCTATCCTTCTCTTTAACACCCAGGCACCCCTGGGGTTGCCACGAATTGGGCATGTTGAGACGTCCGCCTGGAAGGGGCGCCTGTGCAACAAGTTGGTGGGTCAACCCAACTTGGAAAGGGGCTCATGCATAAAAGAATTAAGGTCAACCCATGCTTTCCCATGAATAGAGTTCCACTAGGGGAACTCATAATGTTTTTTATAAAATTGACTAAAGTAATGTTTGGGTGTTAAAAGTTGGTTTATAATTGAATTATTATACCCATGCTTTCCCATGAATAGAGTTCCACTAGGGGAGCTCATAATGTTTTTTATAAAATTGACTAAAGTAATGTTTGGGTGTTAAAAGTTGGTTTATAATTGAATTATTATACAACATGGTACTAACAAATTATATTATTTTGTTTTCATTAATGAGCGAATGAAGACGGAGTGCATGGGTGCCCATATGGGCATCACGTGTTGGGCACGATGCGGCACCTGATGCCCATGTAGCTATCGCATGTTGGGTACGCCAAGGTGTCTGACGCCCATGCTGGTGTCACATGTTAGGCATGTCAGGTCGCTTGTCTGGTAGTGGCACCCGTGTGATGAGTTGGTGGTTTAGCACAACTTGGCAAGGGGCACTCACACATAAGAAATAATGTCATCCCATGATTTCCCATGGAAAAGGTTCCCACAAGGGAGTCTCATAAATATGACTTTTAGAAAATTAAGTAAATTAATGTTTAGGTGTTAAATTCAATTTATAATTGAATATTGATCATGTAACCTAGAAATAAAAAATGATAATATTTTGTTTTCGTTAATAAGCTAATTATTTACGTTCACTAGTTTGCATAACAAGGTGAACACATGTGCCCTAGGCACACTCGCATGAAGGCAGACGCCTGAGAGATCAAGGAGGTATTGCTTGTTGTGCACACTAGGGAGCCCAGTGCCCATGGGGATGTCACGTGTTGGGCACGCTAGAGTGCCTACTTGGTAGGGGGGCCCGTGTGACGAGTTGGTGGGTCGACCCGACTTGGCAAGGGGAACATGCATAAAAGAAGTAATGTTGGACCATGACTGCCCATGAACAGAGTTCCCACCAAGGGTCTCATAAATATTTTTATAAAATTCACTAAAGTAATGTTTGGGTTAATTTATGAAGATTTTCGGAAAAGATCACATTGAAAATATTTGTCAATGCATTTCGAACCAGCCAGCATGGTTCATCTTCAGGACAAGATGAAGAGACAAATCTTAGATGAGGGTTAACTAGGAAGAAAGGCCAACCTAATGGCTAGAGGAAAACGACTATATTTGACCGGGGGGATTATTAATTTTAAATAATATATATAAATATAATATATATATATATAATATATATATTATATATATATATATATAGTAGATAGAGAAGAGAGAGAGAGAGAGAGAGAGAGAGAGAGAGGAGAGAGAGAGAGAGAGAGAGAGAGGGGGGGGGGGGGGGGTTCTTCTTAGAAAAAATAAATAAATAAATAAAAATTAAAATATATATTAAAAAGTGATAAATAAATAAAAAATAATACCAATAAAGATTATTAAAAATATATAAATAAAAAAGAGGGTGTTCTTTAAAAAAAATTAATAATAATAATAGTGATAGTAATGAAAATAATAATAGTAATAAATAAATATTGATAATGAATACTATAAATAAAAAGAGAGGGTAATCCTCTTTAATGAAAATTAATAAGGAAGAAAAAAAGGAGAAAATAACATAAAACAAATAAGAACAAGGATAAAAATCTCAGTCAAAGAGGAGAAAATCTAAGAAGAGAGGGTGGGAATCCAACAACTACTAATTTTCTAGTCGTCATCCCTATTAATATTATTAGAAGACCTCTCAATTTCAATGACTTCCCTAGACTTACAGTGATGAAAATGAGAAATCTTTACGATGACCTTAGCCTCCTCAATGCATATATGATGCTTGGTCTTCACTGCATGTTCCGCCAAAGCAGAAGATTTAGTCCTCCCATGTTTGATATCAGCAACGTGTTCCTTAATCCTTTGGTTAATAGACCGACCTGTTTTGCCAATGTATGAGGTCCCACATGAACTTGGGATGACATAAACACCTTTCAAATCCTTAGGGTTCACTTGGTCTTTAACAGGCTTTAGGGAGCTTCTAATGGTGTTGAGGGGTCTAAAGGTTGTGGGAATATTATGCTTCTTTAGGATTCTCGCAATCTTGTTTATTGTCCCTTGGATGAAGGGGAGGTGAACTCCTGAACGATGATCAATTGTGTCAGCCTTAACCTTAGGACCCTTACTCGCTTTGAGGAAATATTTAACACCCTGTTGCCTACTATAACCATTATGGACAAAGACATTAAGGAGTTGGGACTTTTCTTTATAAAGGTGGTCTTCATCTTAAATCCTTAGAGCATGAGTGGCTAACGTGCTGAGAACACCTATCTTATGAGCAGGAAAATGATGGGAACTCACATGAAGATACTTCTCAGTATGAGTATTTTTTCGATACACCTGATGGGAGAAAGATCCATCAGCTTTTCTTGAAAGGAGTACATCAAGGAAAGGAAGGAAACCATCAACTTCTCACTCCATGGTGAACTTTATGGAGTTAGACTGATTGTTAAGATGATCGAAAAATCTATCTAACTTATCAAGCCTTTGCTGCCATATGGAGTAGGTGTCATCAACAAATCATTTCCAAAGCTTAGGTTCAAAAGCAGCTGAGGATAAGGCTTTGGATTCAAAGTATTCCATGAACAAGTTTGCAACAATAGGGGATAGGGGGAACCCATGGCCACCCCACAGGTTTTTTCTTAGAACTCACCTTCAAAACAGAAAAAAGTAGAAGTGAGGCAAATCTCAACTAGTTTGGCAGTGTCGGGATCAATAAGGCGAAAGATGACGTCAAGGGCTTCCTTGATGGCGATGTTAGTATACATGGAAACGACACCAAAACTGAAAAGGTTGCCTCCTAGATCAAATTTCATATCTTGTAATTCACTAACAAATGATGCAGAGTCTTTGACAAAGGACTTCATTCGACCCACCAGGGGCTTAAGCTTTGCGGCTAAATATTTAGCTAAAAGATAGGTAGGCCTACCTAAGGTATTGAAAATGGGTCTAAGGGGGACCCCTTCTTTGTGACTTTTAGGGAGCCCATAGATCCTGGGAGTGATAGGGTTACTCTCGATAAGCTTCTGGATAAATGAGCTAATAGTGCCACTAGATTTAATAGCAAGAGCAACTGTCCTAGAAATTTTTTTCAAGGGATTCTTTTCAAGTTCTCTGTAGCTTCTGTTGTTGATCAAGTGAACAAACATATTATTATGATACTCTTCCTTATCAAGAATGACAGCAGCCCCACCTTTGTCTTCTTTTAAAACAACAATTTTAGGGTTCCTATTCAAGGATATTAGGGCTTTGAACTCATCCTTGCAGATGTTATGCTTAGGGGGCTTTGCTTTCCTAAGGATAACAACACAGTCTTGCCGAATAGTATCTTTGATATTATCCAGTAAGCCCTTTATCCCATATTCGACATCACACATGATATCTACCACTAGAATTTTCTTGAAAGCAAGGGAAAAATTTAATCCCTTCCTTAAAAGCCTAAAGACCAGAAGAGGAAACGAAAAACTCGATAAATTAATTACTTTATTATTAGAATGATTAATATTATTATTACTGGGATAAACATTATTATTATTAAAACCTTCATCACCTTTATCATTATTACTATACTTAAGTCCTCTATTATTATTATTATTATATTATAACTAGATATAATGAATCCTTTACTATTTACTTGATCTACTATCATTATATCACTCTTTATATCATCTTCCTTACTAATGTCTATAGAGTCAAAGGTGTTACCATTTATTACTATTATTATTATTATTAATTTCTTTATTCTTATTAAAAAAAAAAAGATTTATTATTATTATTATTCTTACAACAGATTTCAATATTACAACAAATATTATGTGTGTTTTTAGTATTACAACAAATATTATAAATGTTAATATGGTTGGGAGAGGAGATGGTTAGATGACTCGAATAAGAGTGATTGGTGGGAAGGGAGTCAAAGGATAGGTAAGACTGGACAAATGACCATGGTGATGGGAGCAAACCAACATGGATGAACCATGTGGTAGGTCAACAGCAGCGGAATTTACAAAAAACTTGACAAGAATCCATTGAAAAATATTTCTAGGACGGTTGCTCTTGCTATTAAATCCAATAGCACTGTTGGCTCCTTTAGCCAGAAGCTTATCGAGAGTAAACCTATCACTCTTAAGATCTATGGGCTCCCTAGAATTAACAAAGAAGGGGTCCCCCTTAGACCCATTGTCAATAACATAGGTAGGCATACCTATATTTTAGCTAAATATTTAGCCATGAAGCTTAAGCCCCTGGTAGGTCAAACGGAGTCCTTTGTCAGAGACTCCACCTCATTTGTTAGTGAATTACAAGATATGAAATTTGACTCGGGAGACAGTCTTGTTAGTTTTGATTTTGTTTCCCTATGCACTAACATCCCCATCAAGGAAGCCCTTGATGTCATCTTTCTCCTTACTGATCCCAACACTCCCAGACTCGTTGATATTTGCCTCACTTCTACTTTTTTCTTTTTTGAAGGTGAGTTCTACGAACAAACCTATGGGGTGGCCATGGGTTCCCCCCTATCCCCTATTGTTGCAAACCTATTCATAGAAGACTTTGAATCCAAAGCCTTATCCTCAACTTCTTTTAAACCTAATATTTGGAAAACAATTATTGATGACATCTGCTCCATATGGTAGCATGGGCCTGATAAGTTAGATAGCATTTCCGAGCATCTTAACAATCAGTCTAACTCCATAAAGTTCACCATGGATCTAGAAGTTGATGGTTTCCTTCCTTTCCTTGATTTCCTCATTTCAAGAAAATCTAATGGATCTTTCTCCCATCAGATGTATCGAAAAAAGACTCATACTAAGCAATACCTTCATGCGAGTTCCCATCATTTTCCTACTCATAATATAGGTGTCCTCAGCATGTTAGCCACTCATGCTCTAAGGATTTTAGATGAAGACCACCTTTCTAAAGAAAAGTCCCATCTCCTTAATGTCTTTTCCTAGAATGGTTGTAGTAGGCAGCATGGTGTTAAAGCTTTCCTCAAAGCGAGTAAGGGTCCTAAGGTTAAGACTGACACAATTGATCATCATTCAGGAGTTCACCTCCCCTTCATCCAAGGGACGACATACAAGATTGTGAGAATCCTAAAGAAGCATAATGTTCCCACAACCTTTAGGCCCCTCAACGCCATTAGAAGCTTCCTAAAGTCTATTAAAGACCAAGTGAACCCTATGGATTTGAAAGGTGTTTATGTCATCCCATGTTCGTGTGGGACCTCATACATTGGCGAAATGGGTCAGTCTATTAACCAAAGTATTAAGGAACAAACTGCTAATATCAAGCATGGGAGTACTAAATCTTATGCTTTGGTAGAACATGCAACGAAGACCAAGCATCATATATGAATTGAGAAGGTTAAGGTCATCACAAAGATTTCTCATTTTCATCACTGCAAATTTAGGGAACTCATTGAGATTGAGAGGTCTTCTAATAATATTAATAGGGATGACAGCTGGAAAGTTAGTAGTCGTTGGATTCCCGCCCTCTCTTCTTAGTTTTTATCCTCTTTGTCTGAGCTTTCTATCCCTGTTCTTATTTGTTTTTTGTTCTTTTCCCATTTTTATTCTTCCTTATTAATTTTCATTAAAGAGGATTACCCTCTCTTTTTATTTATTTTATTAATTTTTATTAGTATTCATTATCAATATTT
Source organism: Pinus taeda (assembly GCA_000404065.3). NCBI lineage: Eukaryota > Viridiplantae > Streptophyta > Pinopsida > Pinales > Pinaceae > Pinus > Pinus taeda. The sequence continues at coordinate 351,120 of APFE030556857.1, read as the reverse complement.
TTATTTATACTATTATTATTATTATTATTATTGATTATTAGTATATTATTTTTAGGAAGAACACCTCTGATATATATATATATATATATAATATATATAATATATATAATAGTATATAATAGTATATATATATAATATATATATATATAATATATATATATATTATATTATTATATATATATATATATTATATATATATATATATATATATATATATATATATATATTATTTTTCCAAGTCGGGATATAAAAAAAAATAAAAAAATAGTAAATCAATAAGGAATGAATAAATTAATATTAATTAATTATTAATTATTTAAACAATTTAAAATAATTCCCTCCCCTAGTCAAATATAACCGATTATTTTATCATAATAATAATAATTTATAAATAAATAAATAAACAATTTAATTTCTCTCCCTAGTCAAATATAGCCGTTTTCCTCTAGCCATTAGGTTGACCTTTCTTCCTATTTAACCTTTGTCTAAGATTTGTCTCTTCATCTTGTCGTGAAGATGAACCACACTGGCTGGTTCGAAATGTGTGGACCAAATATTTTCAATGTGATTTTTTTCCGAAAATATTCATAAATTAACAAGTCATGGATCACAGAAGCTTGAATTCAAACATAATGTTTGGGTGTTAAAAATTAGTTTATAATTGATTGATTACACAACATGGTACTAATAAATTAGAATATTTTGTTGTCATTGATGAGCGAATGAAGGTGGGGTTCCTAATCGCCCATGGGGGTGTCACGTGTTGGGCATGTTATGGTGCCCAACCCACATGGGGGTGTCGCGTGTTAGGAACGCCAGGGTGCTCGCCCAACAGGGTCACCCATGTGATGAGTTGGTGTGTCAGCCATGTTATTGCTCAAACTAGTAGGGGTCCTAGGAGGGGTTCTTAAAGAGAAACTACTAGGTCAAAGGAAACAATGGAGTGATAGCCCACTGTCACCTCAGTTAAGGTTCTCTTCTCTTTACGGACTTTCAATGATGGGATTAGACCTGGTATAAAGGGGAATCACTACATGAATAGGTCAATAAGAGTATAAGGATTGATTCCTAAGGCCTATTCACAAGAGAGGCTCGAATCTATAGCTTTCTTTCTTAAAAGCAAGGTGATGGGCTCTATAGGAAGGGCTAAGAGGGATTTTGAGGTTAGGTTTTGAGAATATGTCTTAGCAAGGAACCTCTTAGACTCAAAATTCCTTATTAATGCTTTGCTTTTGAGTGGCCATTGTGGAATTGGAGTCAACAAGTTGTGGGACCACAAAGGGCCAAGTGGACCCAAAATTGGGTCAAGGATATATAGTGGATCAACCAAGGATGTACTTGACCTAATTAGGGAAGGGAACAGGATCAAAGAAAGAATATCCTTTTGATGATTTGATGTTATTATCCTAATGAGATCACTATCCAATGGGAAACCAAGGGCAAGAATCAATCTTTGAGCTATGGATTGGAATATCTCAAGATCCCACCGTCATAATTTCATTAAATTTGGAGAGCTTCTAAAGGATAGACCAGTGTAGTTGTGCGCAAGAGCTCAAATTATTTTGATGTCTAAATTATGAGAAAATTAATACCCTAGGTGACCTATGGAGGCTAGTTCTAGAAAAAGACGAGAAGGTGAGAGAAATAATCTTTGAAAGTGATCACTTATGAAGTATTAGTGCCTTATCCTCTGGGAGAGATGGAGTCAAGGAGAATTTATGGTTTGTGTAACAACCCTAGTCAAAATTCCATATAATAAAGTTAATAAATGAAAAATAATAATCACGGTCATGGGACATGTATTCCAAGTTGAATGTTGGGCAAACAAATCCTAGTGTGGGTGTTCATTTGGTTTATTATGGTTAAGGAAATTGGAAAACGTAGTGGAAAAGGTTTTGGAAAGGCGTGAGGCATGAGGCATTTAATTTGAATTTTATTTATGAAAGTAATGGAAATTAGAGGAAAAGGAAGGTGAAAGGTCACAAGTTTCATGTGAGGAGGAAAATGAAGGAAAATAATGGAAAATGAATAAAATAAAGGTCTCATTAATAAAAATTCTTCTGAGGATTAGTTCACAACCTTTTGTCAGTTTAATTTTGGAGCTTTCTCTCTATTCTCTCTACTCTCTCATAGTCTTATACACTTAGAGCCTTATTAGAGCATTATAGCATTGGGAAGAGAAGGCAAAGGAAGGGAAAGAAAGCAAAGGGTTGAAAGGATCAATCAAGGAAGATTTGGATTCAAGTAGCTATAGTGGGATTACTTGCAGGTATCAAGTTTCATGTATGATTTCCTTGCTATTTTTTTCATGCATGTGTGTATTTGGTTCTCTTGATGTCATTGACATTATCTTTACTAGGTGTGATAGTGGTTTTCAGCTTTTCCTTTCCATTTCCGGATAGCCATGGTGTGATGGGGTCCTCTTGTTTTGGTTGAGCTGGATTTCTGAATGGTTTTCTAAACTAAGTGGGGTGGTCTCAGGGGAGAAACACAAGGCCTAGAAATCCCTAGATCGGTGAGGGTGAGATTGTAGTAAACCTTGATTGTCTATGCCCTTGTTAGGCCTAGGAATCCACGACCAGTGAATGAAAGGATATATGGTAAATCCTAGCGGGTGGATCGTCGTTGGGCGTAGGAATCCTCAACCGGTGAATGGTGGGATATACGGTAAAGCCTAGAGGTGGAGATAGACAAATTACTCATGGTTTGGGTGGAGAGATCTGAAGGAATCCATGCTTGCTTAGGGCCTAGTTATCTGGTGGGATTGCGGTAAAGCCTGGTTGTATTGTGGAAGGTTTCAGGCCTATAAATCCTTTGTTGGATATATGGTAAAGCCTAAAGAAGCCTTGATTTATTTTGTTGTGAGTCCCACATTCATGCTTGGAATATGGCATGGGGGTGATGGGTTGAAAGAAAGATTTAGTTCAACCCAATCTATGGTCAGATTGTACATGGAAGTCCCTGACTTGGTTGGATTTTTCATATGTTAACAAGAGCTATTTTCTTATTGTGTTTTATGTGTAAATGTACCTTCTAGTGCATGGATTTAATAGCTATTCCATTATTGTTATTTTGATCGTTATAAGCATAGTTCATGACAGAATTTGGTTATGGCTCTCATCACGATTTGATTATTACAAGAAATGTGAATGAATATATGAATAGATGATAATGCAGCTACTGTTATAAGGCATAAATTCTTCTTGACGATTCTTAGATAAGTATGAAACCCCTATGCTAAAATTTGTGGTTATTACCTATAGATTATATGTTTGTGGTATGTTTGATGAAATTCCTATCATGGATAATAGGGTTCAAGTGAATTCCTTATACCAATGTTTGCATTAGTAGCTTTAATTCATTATTGTTTATCATTTATGGAAGTTTCATAAAGTTTTGGGTAGAGTCCTAAGACCTAGCACTAAAAAAGTGGCATAGAATTCAGGGTCACTAGCTCAGAATTGCTTGAAGAAGGCCATAGTCTCATACTATTTTGTGGGAGTGTCTAGAGGGTCTCAGTTGCATGCATGCCTTGTCATGGGAGTGTCTGGGGGTCTAACTTAGTAAAATGCAAGTTGTCTTAGGGGTTGGGCACCTAGAATGGCTTGTTGTCTCCTGAAGGTTTTGTAGCTCTCGAGAAAGGTTAGATTGGTTTTTTATTGTTAGTTCCACTTCCTTAGTTGTACATGGGGATTTGAATCACATCATAATAAATCTTTGCCACATGTTTACCACAATGGATTAGTTAACTTGGGTAAATGTGGGAGGAGGGTCTTACAAAGTGGTATTGGAGCATAGCTCACCCCTTGGAATGGATGGGAAGAATGTGTTGTTCTTGCATACATGTTGGTTGCATATGTGTTCTTTATGCTTGCGGTCTATGTAATTTTTTTGTAGGTATGGTTGCAGTTGTTTTGTCATGTGGCAATTGATGATGTTGATTGTTGGATGTATTTGTTGTGAGTGTATGTTGATCATGCATTTTTCATGCATGTCAGTGTATATACATCATTATGCATACATTTACATGATTATAGTTGGCATGCATGAGGTCATGGAGTGTGGTTGGTATAGTCATGCATGGTAACTAGATAATGGTTGAAATGATGATTATATACTGATATGATTACGTTTATATATGTATTGTGCTGATCTGATTTATCTTGCAGATGAGATATCCTCCCCTAAACTATACTGAGATATGTTGATTATGTTATGTTTTGGTTTAAGCTGACATAGTATACTTGTAGGAAGAAGATTAAAGATGACTAATAATATGGTAGACTACAATTCACGAGACTCTCCATATGGATCATATGAGAAACATGGTGGTGAGCACTCTTCTGACTTAGTAGACACATTGAGAAGTTTGAAGGCAAGAATAAGAAGTTTCAAAGCATATAATGACAAAATCATTCAGGCACATGAGAAACAAACAAAGGTTAATGTAATTATTATTCAGAGTTTGTTAGATTTGTAGAGATAGGGACTACTTAGGATCAATCATGGGCAGGATGTTAAGACTAATGGGGCACATGGAAGTGGGTCTAATGGTGGGAAAAGGTTAGATAGGGATGACACAATTAGAGATGGCAGGTTCTTCGACATACTAGATAGGGGAGGCGATGGAAATCAGTTCTATTATAGTTCAAGTTTTGATAGGTATCATGGTCATCATCATTATCACCCTTACAGGAGGAATGACAAGGGATATTTTCCATATGAGTTGAAGAAAGAAAATCCATCTACCTTTGATGGAGATTTGAAGAAACTGAAAGATGCATAGGTATGGTTACTTGGGATGAATACTTTATTTGAGTTTCATGATTACACAGAGAATATGAAGGCCATAATAGATATCTTTAGCCTCAAAGGGAAATCAAACATCTAGTGAGAATATGTGAAGTGAGTTAGAGACATTAGGACAGAAGAGATGAGTTGGCATGAATTCAAGATACTTTTCAGGAAGAAGTACCTATAAGAGAGGTACTATGACAAAAAATCAAAGTAATTGTATGAGCTAAATATGGGATAGATGATAGATGAGGAGTATACGACCAACTTCTTGGAGTTTTTGAAGTATGTACCATATCTTAAGGATGAGAAAGCCAAATTTCATATATTTTTCAATGGATTGCAATTAGAATGTAGAGATTGGGTTGAGTATGATGAACCTCGATCACTTAAGAAGCCATTGGGAAATTGAAGCATTGTTATGAGAAATCAAAGTGCAAGACAAAGTCTCAACAAGGTTGGAAAGGAGAAGAGAAAGATAAAGGTAAATGGCAACCAAAGTGAGCAAGGCCTCAAGATGCAGGTGAGAAAGAAAATGTTGCACCTTACAAGAAGTTTAATGGACCTCATCTTGGATAACAACAGAATACAAGTGATGGTAAGGGACTGTTGCAGTGTTGGACATGTGGCAAGGATCATCTCATGTAGAAATTCCCACTGTAAATCACCTGGTAATGCAATGAACTAAAGCAAAACACTTGATCTACTTCTACAAACAGTTTAGCGGAATCTTAATAGAACATAAGCAACATCAATAAGAACACATATAACTGATAAGAAGGAATCAATCGCACTTAACACATAAGATATAACCAGGGGAAAGAACCAGCCTAAAACCCCAACTCTGTATTATCATACAAGTGGAAATATAGCCAGTATTACAAAAAGAATCAGCTCAAAAGCTATCCTTCTCTCTTTGCAATTCCTCTACTACTCATTGATAGTCAAAGGCCTCTATCTAACCTCTGGTCTACCCTCTAAGCCTCCTATTTATTTATGCAATTCTGATTGAGGTCCAATGTAGCCACTTGTGTGAATTGGCCTCTTGACACACTCACTAACCTTTGATCCAACTACGCAATCCTGAAGGAGATAAATCCTCATCATGGATGAGCTTCCTTTATAGGAAAAATATTCATCCAACTGATAGTACACTGTCCCTTCTCTGATCTCAACTGGGTCTCTGTCTAAACTGACATGCATGAGTTATCCATAAGTGAATGCTCAATTATCTGAAATACAGTGGTTACATGCATGCAAGCATTAACTAACTGAACTCTCATTATTTAACAAACTGTTAAATTAATCTAACTGGACTTGAATTAGTTAACTGAGCAGACTAATTACAACTCAATATTACAACTCATCCTTATCTCTTTAACTATTGGACAAATTCCTCAATTAATATATAAACTGTTGCATGTCATCACATAGACTTCAAGTTTGATTTTCCTTAACTAATTAACTCAAGATGAATTAAGTAATTAATTTACAAACTGCTGTTAATATCAAATTCAAATTTTACTTCCTATTTTTAGTCCAGGGACTCACTAAAATAGGAATCCATCCTGGACTGTTAAAAATAGAATGCTATTTTTAGCACTTCCATTTTTCATTCCTTGTTGCCCAGATCACCTGATGATGTAGTGTACTAAAGCCAAATACTTGATCTACTTCTACAATCAATTCAACGGAAGCTTAATCGAATATGAGCAACATCAATAAGAACACATATAACTGATAAGAAGGAATTAATCACACATAACACAGAAGATATAACCAGGGGAAAGCACCAGCCTAAAACCCCAACTCTGTATTATCATACAAGTGGAAATATAACCAGTATTACAAAAATAATAAGCTCAAAAGCTATCTTGCTCTCTCTGCAATACCTCTGCTACTCATAGACAATCAAAGGCCTCTATCTAACCTCTGGTCTGCCCTCCAAGCCTCCTATTTCTTTGTGCAATTCCGATTGGGGTCCATTGCAGCCACTTGTGTGAATTAGCCTCTTCACACACTCACTAACCTCTGATCCAACTACGCAGTCCTGAAGGAGATAAATCCTCATCATGGATGAGCTTCCTTTATAGGAAAAATATTCATCCAACTGATAGTACATTGTCCCTTCTCTGATCTCAACTGGATCTCTGTCTAAACTGACATGCATGAGTTATCCATGAGTGAATACTCAGTTATCTGAAATACAATAGTTATACGCATGCAAGCATTAACTAAATTAACTCTCATTAATTTAACAAACTGTTAAATTAATCTAACTGGACTTGACTCAATTAACTGAGCCAACTAATTACAACTCAATATTACAACTCATCCTTATCTCTTTAACTAATGGACAAATTCCTCAATTAATAGATAAATTGTTGCATGTCCTCACATAGACTTCAAGTTTGATTTTCCTTAACTAATTAACTCAAGATGAATTAATTAATTAATTTGAAAATTGCTTTTAATATCAAATTCAAATTTTACTTCCTATTTTTAGTCCAAGGACTAACTAAAATAGGACTCCATCCTAAACTGCTAAAAATAGAATGCTATTTTTAGCACTTCCATTTTTCATTCCCTGTTGCCTAATCCAGCACTGGTACTCAAACTGCTATTTTTAGCACTTCTATTTTTAGCATTTCTTGTCGCCATTTTCAGCATCTCAAGAGATATTGTCCACATAATCTAGGTGGTAGGCCTCATATTTACAGTGCACAAGACACCTAGATAGTTGGGGATGTTGGGCAGATCATTCCATCGAATTATGCAACATTGGATAACAAGTAGGCAGATCACTAGGCATCTATTATCGAGATGGATGGTAAGCTTTGTGATCAAGTTTTTTCTATTTTTATTGACCCTAGATTTGATTATAATTATGTAAGTCTTGACTTGGTGGATAAGTGTGGTTTGAATAAAGAAGTGTATGTAGAATATTGGTTATTGCAGTTCGCTACAGGTACAAAGAAGAGAGTTCATAATTGGATAAGATCTTGTGCATTTGAGTTGAATGGTATGTCTACCTTAGCACATTTGAATATACTATCATTGAGATCACATAGTATTATTTTGGGTATGTACTGGTTGTATATCCATAGGACTAAGGTGGACTGCTATGAAAAAGTTATTGAATGCTTGGATGACAATGGAGAACAAAGAATCTTGCAGGGTAAGAAGAAAGCTACATCAGTTAGAATGGTGACATCTATGCAGGAAAAGCATAGTTGCAGAAAAGGGTGTTTGTTATTTACAGTACATATTTCTAGTGATAAAGGTAAGGATGTTGAGAATGTATAAGTTATGAAGAGGCACCCAATCTTGCAACAGCTTCAGGATGTGTTTCCAACAGAGATTTAAGAGTTTCTACCTCATAGAGAATTGGACTTATCTATTGAGTTGGTATTAGGGGTAGCTGATGAGCCCCATAAATGGGTAATTATATGGGCTCATTTTTCCTCCTAACATAGTTAAATCAACCATTATATTATATTATTGCATGTATTTTGATTATATTTATGCTTATGGAGTGCATTGGGTTAGTTATGATGCCATGAGGTCTAATATGTATTTAATGCAGATTTTTGTTGAATTTTGAAGACAAAGTCAAAGATTCAATGGACAATTGGTAGCAATAATTTGAAATGGAAAAAGGAGAGGATTTATATGAGGGAATCCCCCTCATTTATTACTCCCCACTTCGAATTCTCCTTCATGTAGCTCGGAGCACAAACATTCAAATCAATGCATTAGGAGGTAGCCAAGCAAGTGGAGGATAACTTATGTTTATCTCGAGTTTTTGGAGACAAGCCTCCTTGATTTTAAGGAAGATATTGGGAGATTTAGTTGCATAAGTAGAGAGGATTAGGGCCTCACTAAGGTCAAATTTTTGTTGAAATTTTGTTGCAGTTTTGCTCTGCTCAACTTCGAGCTTACTTTTGGTGATAGTTTCATGTAATCCTATTACTACTTTGATAATAAAGATGAGATTATTCTTGAGCTATCACTGAGTTAGCTCAGAGGGCTGAAGCTCTTGGGTTATGGCCCAATCCAAGCAGCCAAGCTCCTCTTGTTTGTATTTATATGCTTTGTTTCAGTTTATGGATTAGTTGTTGTTAGATGAATTTCTTTATTGGTTAAGAATAGGCTGATTTTGGTGATTTAGAAGGTTCTTTCCATTTGTGTTTTCTATAGCAGGGTTAAAAGTGACAGAAAGAAGATACAAAAGGCTAGCAACAATGCCTTGGCCTCCTTTCCTCCCTTTGGGACCATGAACTGAGGCCAAGACCCTCTTGCTTCCACAAAAACACAGATTTTCCTTCTCCATAGGATTTCTAGTGTTGCAGTTTGTTAGAAGGTTAATGCTTTGCTTTAGATCTCTTTCACCATGCTCATTTTTGTCTTTACAATAAGTCTTCTTCCATGCTTTCTCTCATTATAACATTTTTCATCATTTCTTTCCATAGCTCATAATGTAGATTATCTTGATGCAAAATTCTGTTTTTTTTATGTACTTAATTTCCTTGCTTGCTTGATTTCATTGTTTGACTGTCAGTTATTTTACAACAGATTTCTTCTCACAGAAATTCAGCCTATCAACCATCACATTCTCTCCCTGATCTATGCCCTACAGGTCTCCCAAAGTTCACCTCAAATCTGCCTTAGTTTTCTACGTTTTTCCATATGATTTCTTCCTCTCTCCCAACCATATTTCCCTCTCCTAGTGATCCTTGGTGAACCCTAGGCACCCTAACACATCATCCCAGGCTTCATCTACCCTTTCCACCCACTCTCATACCTTCAAAAGCTTCAAAACTACTTTTGGCATCCTCCTGTAGACCCCCTGTAGATCCCCTGTGTCCTCTTGTAGATTTTCTTGTAGGCTTTCTTTTAAAGGTTGAGTGTTAGAAAAGCCTCCAAAAGGCCACCTGAGACCTCCTAGGACCTATCTACACCATCCTACATCTCCTCAAACTCCAAAGTCACCCTTCAACACCACCTATTCACTTCCACCTTCACACACAATAAAATACATGCATGACAATTTCACATAAAAATACATAAAAATCCAAAAAGATGCCTTTTTCTCATTTACTTCTAGAAATTGCTTGAGTAGATGTTGTTTACTTCATTGAGTAGGTAATGGCATTCATTTCATGGTTTTCATAGTGCTTTCTGCAAAAGTAGAATTAGTTGGTTAAGTAGGGTTTGCTAGGTTTACCGTACATTTTAGTCTTTTTCCTTTTTGCAAGTAGAGTAGCCTCTGTAGAGTAAGCTTTCCTTTCTTTCATCACATATAGAGCTTCTTCTTGAATCCATAGAAGTTGTCTTGAGCTCCTAGTGACCTTGCGTCAGCTGACCAAGTGACAGCCTGCAGTAAGAACTAGTACTTGTGCATATAGCACCGTCGCTTCCAAGTTTGTTACAAACTACCAGGTTGATAAGAGTAAAGTAGGTAGCCCAGGAGTTGCAGCATTATTGCTACAATACTGGTGCTCACCACTCTTTGGCACCATTATCAGGGAAGCGTTAGAGTATTCTGTGATTACTGCTTTCTTCTATTTCTTTTTGAAAAATTCTGCTAAGTAGTTTATTTCAGCAAAAGTAGAATAGTTGTTTCTTCCAGTTTCTGCATTTCCTTTCTTTCCTTGTCAATTCTGCAAATTTCATTTCAGCAAAAGTATAATAGTTGTTTCTTTTAGTTTCTGCATTTCCTTTCTTTCCTTTTCAATTCTGCAAATTTCATTTTAGCAAATTTCATTTCAGTTAGTTGCAATTTGTATTGTTCAATCCATTTCAGTTTTGCAGGTACAATCAATAAAAAAAAAAAAACAAAAACCAACCAAAAAGATTTCCTTTCATCCCTCGTAGGAATAGAGATAATTCAGGAAAATTCTTTCCCAACACCCCCACTACATCACACAACCAACCTTCTCTCTTCTTCGGTGGTAGTGATCAAGAAGAACCTTTAGGTGAACAACCATCGATATTTGAAGAACCTATAGGGGAAGAAAAAGAAGAAAACATCCCTCCTGAGCCAATGGCTGAAAACATAAATGCTAGGGGAAATGGAGAAAGAATAGAGGGTACCTTTCCCATCCAGGAGACTAATGGGGACACTAAAATGAAGAATATAAGTCCGCCCTACCTCACTTCCATGGTTTGACTACAGAAGATCTTGACACCTTCTTATTTGAGTTTACTGTCATCTCTCGAACCTATGACTATGTAGAAGATGAGAAAAAGTTGAAACTATTCCCTTCTACTCTCAAGGATGCAGCATTGCACTGGTTCATGGGGTTATCTAGCAATAGCATCACAACTTGGGCTCAGATGCAGTAGGCCTTTAATAACAAATATCGAGACTGCTGTAGGTCAAAAGATACCAAGGAAGAAATCTTCTGAATGACCATGGGAAGTGCCATGGGAAGTGATGAATCCTTGGAAGATTATGAAGAGAGGTTCCAGCTTAGTTACAAAAGGGCTAGGTGCACACTTGATCCTGAATCTCTAAAGTTGGTTCTGCTAAGGGGAATCCCGGAAGACCTTCTAGACACCTTCCATCTACTAGTTGGGGGAGACATCTACCAACTATCTTATGAGGACATAAAGACTGTCTTTAGAAACCATTTTAAAGCAGCCAAAAAGAGAGGTAGGGGGAGTCAACCCATAGCCAGTACCTCCTCTTCCAATTCATCCATCAAAGGTGAACTCGAAAACATGCTGCAAGACTTCAAAAGTGAGATGTTGCAGACGCTTGCCATGTAAATGTATACCTTTCATATCAAAAGGAAACAAGAGGAAGCAGAGAGGGCTTTGGCCATCTTTTTCCTAGATGCACCAGGAAGCATCCTAGGAACAAATGTCCATGGAACTCTATAGAGGTTTGTTCAGTCTGTGAAGAAGATCGTTCTACAGATAAGTGCCCTTCCTTGCCCAGACTTAAAGTTGTATACCAGGGAGCCAAAGGAGCCATTGAACCACTCTATTTCATGAACCAAAGGAGACTGCATGGACCTAGACCATACCAGGAGGGGATGCAAGGGACATCTCAAGCATACTACAACCCCAACCAAGTCACTTCCATACCTTCTTTAGGACCCCCTGCTCATCCTTCCTAGTCCATGCCTCCTCCTTGGTCCTTTCCATCTCAATATCATGCCCAACCAGCTGCTCATTCATTTCAATCCTATGATTAGCCACAACCTTAGTGGAATGCACCTTATCTAGGTTGGAGGCCCCAGTACAACTCTCATCCCACTCTTTTGCCTCCACCACCTAATCAACCACAACCATTGCCTCCTGCTCCACCAAGGCAACCCCAAATGTCTACCCAGCTAAACCCGAACCCGAACAATGGACAGGCTCAACAAGTATATAGTGGGGAACCATCATGCCCAATGTATGCTGTGGAGATTCATGAGATTAACCTATAATTTGGGAAGGTTCTCCTAGATATCTAGCCTCCACCTAGGGAGGACGAGGAAGATAAAGAGGAAAGTGAACCTAAAGCAATTCCACCCTTTCCTGAGAGACTATCAGGGACAACACAACCTACCCTAGAAGAAACTGAACTTATGGGAGAATTGAAACAATTATGTGTGAGGATACCACTTCTTCAAGCCATAACAAATGTGCTTATATACAATAGGTTGATCAAAGAGAAGTGCTTTAGGCATCCAAGAAGGCACGAGAGAGATGCCCCAACCATCAATGTCATAGGACAACTATCCGACCTGATGTTGGGATAGGTAATTTCTCCAAAATATCTGGACCTTGGAAGCCCAGTAGTTGATGTCTACATCAATGGAACCCTGATCCCACATACCTTGATTGATCTGGGAGCTACCATTAATGTAATGAGAAAGGACACAATGCTCAAACTTAACCTCCAGGGTTCCTTGAGGAATACTACAATAGTACTACAGTTGGCAGACCACTCCACCGTGACCCCTGAAGGCATTGTGGAAGATGTGATGGTCTCCATTGATTCTTGGGAGTACCCTGCTGATTTCTTAGTTCTCTAGCTGAAGGCAAAGCTCACTGGGTATCCTCTCATCTTGGGAAGACCCTGGTTGGCTACTGTCGATGCCTACATTAGCTATTGAGCTGGGAACATGACCATCAAGAACGGGCATATGTCCAAACAATTAATCCTATACCCTCCTGCCCAACCCTTTCTGGAACATGATCTAGCTCTCTGGTTGGAGGAGGAGGATCAGGATGAAGTCTATTCTGCACCACTTTGGGGGGGAAACTGCAAGATGAGGATGATATCATTGAAAATGTAATTCAGAACCCACCCCCTAGTATCTTACCATTAGAGTACATAGTGAAAGAAACCCAAGACAACCCCTTAACTGATCTCTATGTGGCCGACCCAACCTCTCTCCATGTCAAGAATATAGAGTTTAGCCCAGGAAGAACCTTGAAAATCAATCCATCCCTATCCTCTTCCTAGGAGAAGGAGTTGTGCATCTTATTGAGAAAACATTTAGATGCCTTCACCTGGAGTTATGAGGAGATGAAGGGAGTGCACCCTTCAGTATGTACTCATCATATATACATTAAGGAAGATTGCAAACCAGTTAGGTAGCCTCAAAGGAGGATGAATCCAACACTTAAAGACATTATTAAGGAAGAGTTGCAAAAATTACTTGATGTGGGATTCATCTAACCCATCTCTGAAAGTGAATGAGTCTCTCCTTTGGTGCTAGTGCCAAAGAAAAATGGTAAGTGGAGAATCTGTGTTGACTATCAGGAATTGAACAAAGCCACTAAAAATGACCATTTTCCTTTGCCTTTCATAGATTAAGTGTTAGATGGTTTGGCAGGGAAAAAGTTTTTATCCTTCCTAGATGGGTTTAGCAGGTAAAATTAGATTCAAATTAGTTTGGAAGACCAAGATAATACCACTTTCACTTGTCCTTTGGGTACCTTTTCATACCGAGTCCTTCCTTTTGGTTTGTGCAACACTCTAGCCACTTTCTAGAGAGCGGTATTGAGTATATTTTCTGAATTGGTTCATGATGCAATGGAAATATATATGGATGATTTTACTCATGGTTATGACTTTCAGGAAGCTTTATCTAACCTAGGAAAATTTTTGGACAAGTGTATAGAGATGAACCTATCCCTTAGTCCAGAAAATGTGAATTTTTGATGATTGAAGGGACCGTGCTAGGTCATGCATTATCTCAACAAGTATTACATGTGGACCCCAACAAAATTGCCATCATCCAAAAGGTCCCACCTCCTCAAAAGGTGAGATATGTCAGAATTTTCCTAGGCTTAGATGGGTATTACAGAAGATTCATTAAAGATTTCAGTAAGCTAGCCTCTTCGTTGTTTGGTCTTCTAGGCAAATATGTTGAATTTGTATGGTCTAAAAACTGTCAAAAAGCCTTAGATACCTTGAAGAGTAAACTTGTGACTGCCCCAATTTTGAGAGGCCCAAATTGGGCCCTACCTTTCCAGATTCACACAGATGCCTCGAACAATGCAATAGGAGCAGCCTTAGGACAAATTGATGAAAAGTTACCTCATGCCATATACTTTATAAGCAAAAAAAAATTAAAGGAAAAGTTAAATTATACATTGACTGAGAAGGGACTCCTAGCTGTTATGCATTCTTTAAACAAATTCAGACATTATATCATAGGCTATCATACCTTCATACACACTGATCATGCTGCAATTAGATATTTAATGAACAAACCGAATGTAAATGCTTGCATTATTAGATGGTTGCTTTTACTGCAGTGGTTTGATTTGACCATGGTTGATAAGCCTGGTAAAGAAAATGTTGTTGCTGACTGTTTGTCTCGAGTAAATTTTCCTGCACGTGAAGAAGGAATGGTGGATGATCAAATTCCAGATGAATGCCTATTTTCTATCTCAATACTCTCTCCATGGTTTTCTGATATAGAAAACTACTTGGTTTCAACACAGTTCCCACCACACCTGTCCTCGAAGGAGAAGAGCAAGATAGTGAGGAAAAGCGCCTTTTTCAACTGGATTTGGGGTAGTCTCTTCAAACTTGGCCTAGATCAGATCTTGAGAAGATATGTCAGGGAGGAGGAAGTTTTTGACATCCTCTTGACCTGTCATGACGGGCCATGTGGAGGTCATTTTGCAAGAAAGAGAATTGCCTTCAAAATCTTGCAAGTAGGCTACTATTGTCCCACTCTTCATCAATATGTGAGGATATACACCAACAAATGTGATCGGTGTCAAAGGATGGGGAAACCTACTCCAAAGGATGAGATGCCCATGCAACCTCAGTGACCTTTGAGCTGTTTGAGAAGTGGGGCAAGGACTTTGTGGGTCCTATCAACCCTCCTTCAAAACAGAAGCAATACATCATTATGTGCAATTATTACCTAACAAAGTGGGTAGAAAGAAAAGCAATCAAAGCAGCAACAGAGGAAAAAGTAGTTGATTTTTTAGAGAAAACATATTCTACAAGTTTGGGTATCCAAGAGAATTTGTCACAAATCAAGGCAGTCAGTTCACTTCCAATTTGATTGAAGACCTACTCACACATCATAAAAGCAAGCATAGGACTTCCACCCCTTACCATATACAAGCTGTTATCTCAAAATCAAATCCTGATAGGCTGCTGGTCAGGTTGACTCTAAGTAACTATTTCAAACCTACTTTAGGCTGATGCTTATCCTCCTCAACCTGAGAGGGCTCTCTCTAAATGGGTTAATGATTTTGATTATAGATAAGATGGCTAACTCTTGTAAAACAACTGTGAAAAGTATGAATGGTAGAAACACATTAGCAACTATCCATTGGGCTTATGGAGTCAATAACATCTCAATATAACAATAAATTCAACCTTACATAGAAGTCAGGGCATTCAGCATTTAAACATTCAGAACATAACTCATATAGGACCACACAGTTTATAAATGTATACAAGAAGTCAGAGAACATTTAGTGAATTCTGAGTGATTATACATCCATACCACTGCAAGAATTAGGAAAAGGACAACATCACATATTCTGAACATAAAGATCCCTCATGAATCTTGAGAAGTAAAGCCAAACTTGTATTAATGAAACAAAGTTTTACATAAGCCAAATACCAGCCTTTTCATAAAATTTCCAACCCTGAGTACATTGCTGCTTCAGCTATATATAGAGCTCTTATTCTAACTGATTGAGATTTCTCCTCAAGCATGAGGGGAATTCGAAAACTACTTCTATTACTGACAGCTATTAAACTCTAACTATTTAATAAATACAACAAACTGTTAACTGGAGTTTTTTAGAGATCTAAATCAAATTGAACTCTAACTCCATATTACATGAATCATGGCTTTGATTAAGATAATCATGTTTCTTTGACATCTAGTTCTCTTTCAGTTTGGCTGGGATGAGTGTTCAATGCACCATGCTGCTCTTGAATGCTGTATCTTCTTCACTGTTCAGAAAAATTAGGAGACTATCCTTGCTTCTCGGCTTTATGGTTTTCAATTCCACATAAGTCGGTCTTTGATTTTTTTTCCTCAAAACATGACGGTGGCCATGTCTATTGATGTGCTGTCCACTGTTTTGAAACATGATTTGATGATGTGTTATCCACTGTCTTTAAAAACAAAAAAGAAAAACGCATTCAAGCTGTCTGAACCGTGCTTCAATCTTCTCATGATATGACAAAATGCAATCTTTGATCCAAACCATTTATTTCCACTTGTCTTTGTTTGATTGGCTGTTGTAACTTCAGATGTTCTCATTGTACACATATGTCCTTCAAAAATTTCCCGCTTCTACTTCAAAGCTGCTTGATTTATGTTGAAATCATCACCTTCAGTAGTTTCGTAGCGCGCTACGAAACTGCTGAGTTGTTTAAAAAAAAAACATTGTTTTCAACCCGAGACCTTTATTAATCGAGTGCTTGGTTGCCAAAACTTCTTTTAGACTTTCCAAAAGCTGAATAGGGATTTAGGTTTCTTCAAAAAGGTAAGATCAAGCAAACTTATCAAAATTTCAAAACAAAATCTTACTTGAAATGTAAACTCATTTAGCAGGTCCTTTGAGCTGGCTTAGCTGTGCCTTCAGATCTTCTATTTGTTTCTTCATAACCTTATTCCCAGCTCTCAGTTGCATATTAATCATCCTGATGTACTTGGCTTCTTTGATTTCCGGCACTATCCAGGTGTGAAATTGTGTATTACAATCAACCACTTCTACAGTTGCATTTTCTTCCCATAGGGTTTTAATTTTGTAATATTTTGCTTGTATGACTGCATGTCTTCTAGCAGCTTTCTTCAATTTGGCAATCTCATGCTTAGCTGATTCCAATTTGCTCTTCAAGTCTGCTATATTGTCTTCTTTGGATGTAATGACTGTTTTGCCTGTGTTCTTCCTTTGTTGGCATTGTGTCCCTTCCCCTGTTTCCTCTGTTCTTGGCAGTGCTTCCTGTACTTGTTAGAATCTCCTTGTCATAGGCCTTCTAGGTTTAAAAACAAATTGTTCAATTGGCTCATCAAATTTAAGCCTTTTTGAGGCTTTGGCTTTCTTGGTGCTCTCTTGTTCTGACTGTATCAATTCAATTTGAACTGGTAGAGACTGCTCAAAGTCAATAGCCTGTAATAAATCATTTAGACTTCCCTTCGAAACTGGACTTTCTTCAACTGCTACAGCTTTACCTTTTTCCTTAGTCATCTGACTTCTTGTTCTTCTCCTTGAGACTACTTCAGATGTGCTTGTTTCAGGTATAGTCTTTTTACCATGAGATTTTTCCTTAGTTGATTGTTGAGGTGGATCTTGAATGATGAGTGGCTTCACTTGTTTTCTTGCTTGTGAATTTGGAACTCTCTTAGCTCTTGCTTTTGTTTGGAGCTCTTCTATTGTAAAATATCTTGCAGGTAGAGGACTGAGACCAGTCTGGCTTTTGAAGCCAGCCATAAAAATGAATGAATTCCAATCTCTTTCTACCCTTTGGAGCTCATCTAAAACTAGTAGTTTAATCAAACCATGATGAAACAAAGAGGTTTCACAATCCTCTTTCCTCAACTATACCTTATCACACATCTTACTCAAACTACGGAAAAGATAAAAAGGTAAGTCTATGGAGACCTTCCCTGTGAAATGCAAAAGGAGCTTAAAATGGTATGAGTAAACCTTGTTATACCTTCCTTTGCAAGTCAGATATTTTTGTATGCAGGTGAGTAAATGAGCATAATATTCTTTGACATAACTCCTGGGCACTGCCTTACTTAAATCTGCATTTACAAACTCATTCTTTAAGAACTCCTTGCAAGGATTCATGTCAAATTTGAAAATTTTAAACCATTCCTCTTTTCCTCGTGGGATCTCTATCATAGTAGATATCACCTCTGGCGAGACCTGCAATTCTATCATAGCTACCTTTGAATTCAAGCCTGTGAAGTTAAGCGCAAATTCTTTGGTTACCTGTGCGTGTCCTCCTTGTAACTTTTTGCAAAATTTCCAGCACCCGGCCTTTTTGAATGCTTTCTCCACCTCTTTATTCCTTAGTGTTATATCTAGGCCTTCAGGCTCGGTCCTTAGACATTTTCCGGATCTGTGCTCCTTTTTCTCCATTGATTTTTCCAAATATTCGCAAACAATGACTACCAGCTTCTGGTTTGAATTGTGATTCAGCTTCTATTTGAATTCAAACTCACTTGATTATCAACCTCGCTTGATTATCTTTGTATTTGAGCTTGAAATCTTTTCGTTTAAATCTCTCAATTTGCAATCTTGCAGATTTGTCATTCATGCAAGATTTACAACCATCATTAAGATTTATGCACGGTGGTCTTTCTTGGAAATGATGATTCATGCATATCAACAGATCTAGTGGTGGTGATAATGGCAATGAGTGGTGAAATGTGATAAGAGGGGTACATGAACTGACATGAGAAGACACGGCCTGTGACTCACCTAATGGACTTGACATTTCAGGAAAGATTCGCTGCGAAATGTATGAATCCATGATTTCACAGTGCAGTTAGTTTTAAATTTGAATGATGTGCTGCGAAATTTCCTAATCGGGATTGTGCTGCGAAACTGCTAAACTATAAAAGCGCTGCGAAAACACTTTAATAGTATATATGCGCTGCGAAATTACTAAAAGACTCGGTGACTGACATAAGATGACACGTGGCTATGAAACAATGGTGGATGGAGGAGAACCAATGGGGACTGAGAATAAACTTGACTCATGACCTCTTTAAACCTTCAGACTCTAAGGGAAGAAAAATTAAAACAAGAATAGACTAGCACTGACCTTTGTCATCGGGCTAGGATGAAAAGTTACATATATCAGTTCTTTTTAGTTCTAAGTGATAACAGTGGCTCCACTTGGGATAGTGTGCTCCTGTAGTACACTAAGAACTCGTATGTCCAGTGCTTTGTCCAATTTATGAAAACATAGATGGAGTTGACAAGCATCCTTTTCTAGATTTATGGGCCTTCACCTCGGGCTTGAGCTTCCTGTTCAGCTTGTCATTTATTTTCAACAAAGAAAGACTAATAAAACGGTTATATACAATGTTGTGAGAAACTTGTCAAAAATTTAATCAATTGTAATGCTTTAGGAACCTGCCATTAACAGGTCCTCCAACATATGGCGTTCCATCAATCTCCTGTAGAATGTAAGTGTTATTTCCATGGAAAGCAGAAATTTGATATGGCCCTTTCCACAAATTTTCAAATTTACCATGTTTACCTTTCTCTTCAATTCTAGCTTCCCATTTCAAAACTTTATCATGGATCTGGAATGTAACTTCTTTGATCTTTTTGTCAAATGCTCTCTTGATTTTGTTCTGGTTTTGTTGATGACTGTCGAACACCTCATCTCTTTTCTCTTGCAAAGCTATTAGCTGATTGATCCTTCGTTGTATAGCATTTGGTTCCTCTTCTAGTCCTTGAATCAACTTCATTACTGGTACTCCAAGGGATGTTGGAAATATGGCTTCAGCCCCATATACTAGCTCATATGGTGATGTTCCAATGGACCTCTTTGTGCAAATCCGGTCAGCCCATAAAGCATATTTCAGTTTCAAATGCCAAGCTTTTTTATTTTCTTGCAGCAGCTTCTTAATGATTCTCACAAGGCTTTTGTTTGATGATTCAGCCAAACCATTTCCCTGTGGATAATAAGCAGTGGAATGTCCAAGCGAAATGTGATACTGATGACAAAAATTAATCATTCTTTTGGACTTTAAAGTTTGAGCATTGTCAGTAATGATCTTAATTGGGCAACCAAATCTTGATAATATATTATTTTCTAAGAAAGAAATAATCACTGAATCATTTCCTTGCCTTGTGGGTATTGCTTCTATCCATTTTGTAAAGTAATCGGTGGCTGTGAGAATCCAGCAATGCTGTCTTGATGAAGGAGGATGGATTTCCCCTATAAAGTCTAATCCCCACTGCTGGAAAGGTGCTTCAACATAAATAGGAACCAAGGGCAGTGGCATAAGCTTTCTCTTTCCTTCAAACACTTGACATTCATGACATGTGGCTATCTTTTTATAGATATCTCTGAACATAGTTGGCCAAAAATAGCCAGCTCTCAAGACCTTGTTTGCAATGGCTTTCCAATAGTGATGTCCTCCACAATCCCCCTTATCAAACTCATCAATTACTTTATCATCTTCTTCTTCAATGAGGCAATTTAATAATATTCCTCCTGCATCTTTCCAAAACAAATTTTGGTCATACACAAAATATCTAAGAGATTTCAATTTGGTAAACCAAGCTTTGGATTTTGAAAGATTATCAGGAGCTCTATTATGCTGCAAAACAAATGTTATATCCTTGTACCATTATGAGATCAAGAATTTTTCATTTATTTGGATCAATTCCTCTTCATTTTCAGAAATTTCTGAGATCTCTGTGCTTAGATTAATATCAATATAGTCCAAATTTGACTGTGTCAACAATTTAGCTAGGCCTTGACCCTTTACCAACTTTGTGGGTTTGATCTCAATGTCATACTCTAACAATTTTCCTATCCACTTTCCCCTTTTTCCATCTGGATCAGCTTGTGTAAGAATATTTTATAACAGCATTTGGAATGTAGGCAACAATGTGAGAGTGCAAAACATAGATTCTGAAATCCTTTACTGCTTTCACCAATGCATAGGATTGCTTCTCTAAGATGTTATATTTCAATTCAGCATTTGCTAATGTCTTGCTAAAGAAGGAAATGGACTGTTCAGTACCTTGACATCCTTTTTACAGTAGAACTCCAGCAATTGTGTCTTCAAAAGTGAATGTGAAGATAAGGAACTCCTTGGTAAAATCTGGGCTGATAAGTACTGGTGCTTGAGTAAGTGCCTTCTTGATCTCTTCAAATGATTTATTTGCTTCAACTGTCCACTTAAGATCTGCTCCTTTCTTTAACATCTTTGTTATGTTCTTGACAACTTCAGCAAAGTTAGGAATGAACCTTCTAACAAAGTTAACCTTCCCAAGAAAAGATTGAATCTCCTTTTTACTCCTTGGTAGATCTAATTTTTGAATTGCACTAAATCTATTAGGATCAATCCTAATTCCTTCTTCAGAAATAATATGACCAAGAAGTTTTCCAGAAGTTAAAGCGAAAATACTTTTGGTTGGGTTTAGAGAAATACCAAACCTCCTACACTTCAGCAAGACCCTTTCAAGGTGCTTTAAGTGATCTTCTTCCCTTTTTGAAAAAATTGTGATGTCATCAAGATAAACCACCACTGATTTATCCTTTTCTTCAGCAAAAGCAATATCCATTGCTCTCTGGAAAGTGGCTCCCGCGTTCATGAGACCAAATGGCATCTTTGCATACATGAATGTTCCCCATGGTGTGGTGAAGGCCGTTTTTTCCTGATCGTCTGGGTGAACAAGAATCTGATTGTACCCTAAGAAACCATCAAGCATAGACATCCTTTGTGAACCAACAATATTTTTCAGAATCAAATCCATCTTGGGAAGGGGGTAATTATCTTTTAATGAAGCTTTTTTTAAGTTTCTGAAGTCTATACAAATTCTGATCTCTCCATTCTTTTTTCTGACTGGTACCAAATTAGCAAGCCAGTTTGAGAATCTAATTGGAACAATAATTTTAGCATCAAAGAGCTTTTTCACTTCTTTTTCAATAAGTGGCATTAGAAGAGGATTAATTCTTCTTAACTTCTTCTTAAAAGGCTTTTCATTCTGCTTAATAGGAATGGTATGTTGTATAATTGAAGAGTCATATTGTTTCAAGTTAGCATAAATACATGCAAAAACATCAATGAATCTTTTCATCATCTCAACTTATTTAGTCTTCATATCAGCTGAAAGGAATTTTGAAATCTTGACTATCTTAGGCACAACTGAGTCTCCTAAATTGCAGCTTTCCACTTCTTCTTCATTAGCTTGTAGTCTTGGTGCTTTGAACACATCATTTTGATCAAATAATTTCTCAAGGGGAATGAGGCCCTTAGGAATTAAGTTGTTTTGTAATTGTAAGACTTTAGAACTTTCCTTTGACTCTATTAACATATTCTGCTGATCTATCTGATTGTGTTCAAATTCTCCTTTTAATTCAATGAAGTTCCTTACATGTTGATCATCCTCAAAAACTTGCCAATTTGTGATATTATCTGGTATGACTGGTCTATGGCGAACCTCCACTTCATAATTTTTAGAAGAGTGTTTAGGAATGATAAAAAGACTGGCAGAAACAGCAAGAGAATCTGCAATAGAGTTTTGATCTCTAGTTTTGATGCTAAAAGAATAGGATTGAAATTTTTCCAACATCTCCAACACTAAGTTTCTGTATGCTCTCATCCTTATATCCTTAGTTTGATATGCACCTTCTACTTGTTTAATTACCAATTCAGAATCTCCACAAACAACAATGTTTTTAGCTTTCAATTTTATCAAGGCTTCTAAACCTAAAATCATAGATTCGTACTTAGCCATATTGTTGGTACAATCAAAGTTTAATTTGTAAGAGAGAAACTTACTTTCTTCAGTTGGACTAGTGATCCAAATCCCAGCTCCTGCCCCTTCTTTTCCGGCTGATCCATCAAAGTATAATGACCAGTAGCCCATGATGTCCCCTTCATCTCCTTGCTGCCCTTCTTGACACTGATTTTCCGCAGGTTCATCTTGTGATTCTCTTCCAACTGATTCATTGAAAAGGATAGCTGATCCAAGACCAGTATCAAATGAATAAATAGGAAAATTCTGAGGCTTGTCTTTGCTGCTTACCATGTAGGCCATCCTTGTCTCCCGATACAACCTCCTTTGTTCACCAAACACTGGGATGGTAGCATATGTAAGATCCATCTGCATTGTGCCCTTGATTTTTGCTGCCCATGACCTCGAAAGAAGCATTCCAAACTTTGGTGGAATGTCTGCAACAACAATGTCCATAACAATTGTTTTTGCTGGAATTTGTGTGAGCCCCACAACAACATCTTTTATCAAACCAATGCATTGGACTCTTTTTGAATCAAAGGAAAATAAATCCTTATATGACCTAGTTACTTCTAACCCCAGTCTTTCCATGATTACTTTAGGCATGAGATTATGTGATGCCCCCGAGTCTAACATAGCATTATGTAGAGTCATATCATGAATGCTAATGCTTATGTAGAAAGGGGGAAACTCTTCATTCTGTTCATCTTCAAGTCTTAGACCCAAACAGATAACAGGATTACCTTCTTGTACATTTAGGATGTCAGCCACTCCTGGTTGTGAATTAAGCATTTCAACAATTTTGCTTCTGTATTTGTATACCTTGAGAATTTCATTAAAAGGGACTGATATCTTAATTTTTGCAATCTCATTCTCAAGATTAAAAATAGAAGCAGTCTTGTCAATTTCTTTAGGAGGAGAAAGAATTTGAATATCCTTTTTGACAAGAGGAGAATCATCCTTACCTTCAACCACCTTTGAGTTTTCCTTTTTATCTTCAATTGTCCTTGAGGTATCCTTCTTGGGCTGTGCTTTGTTTACTGTAATAGGAACATTTCTATTCCTAAGATTGTACTGCTTTTGCATCTCAAAGATAGCGTGCTGATAACCCTTTAAAAAGTCTGAAGGCTCTTCTCCTGATTTTATCATACTAGACTCATCATGTTCCTCCTTAGTCAAGAAAATCCCTGACACTTCTTCATCAAAACAATGGATTGATTCCTCAGGGACTTCAGGCTCATCTTCTTCATCTACCAAATTTTGTTGGAAAGGAGGTCTCACTAGAGGATCTGACTGTTGATTTTTGTTCTCTCTTGGCCTTTGCTGATTCTGAGATCTTCTGAACTGAGGGTTCCTGAATTGAGGTTCCTACTGTGCTGGAGGAGCAGACGCATTCCCAAGAGCTAGTCGGTCCATCAATTTTTCCATGGTTTTCATCATTGTTTCAAACTTGTCTTCTGGAGCAGAGGTGGAAGGTTTCTCCTCTTCCTTCAGCTTAGCCTTTGCCATCTTTGATTTCTTAGCAGCAATCATATTCACCTCCACCTTAATAGCATCATTTTTCATGTCAGCAAGAGAGACAGAATCCCTTTCTTTGAGTAAGAGAGAGAAATCTGAATCAAATGATTCAGCATATCTCAACTGTGCCAAAGCTCCAGGAGGTTTCAAATGAGCTGGAATAGAATTGTATATTTTATTAAACCTCTTAGAGAAGTTTTGGACAGTTTCCTCTGGAGCTCTTCTAAGATTGTTGTATTCAGTAAGGGCTTGGACAATGTTGGTTCTGTTTCCCCATTTCCTTAGAAAGCTATCTTCAAATTCTACCCAACTGTGAATACTTCCGGCTCTAAGGGCTTTGAACTATTTTCTGACTTCCCCAATGAAAGTTTGAGCAAATAATCTTAGTTTTACACCTTCATCATCAACTTCTTCTCTGTCAACAAAATCATTGAACCTATCTACATGTTCTTCTGCTGTAATGTTTTCATCTCCTCCCCATGTTGGAATTCTGGCAGCATATTTGCTAGGAAGGTCATGTAAAACAGTAGGGAGAGCTAGTGGAGCATACCTAGCAGGTATAGCCATGATGAAGGGAGGAGCAGTAATAACAGGTATTGTATGACCAGTGGGACCAGAACTAGTGTGAGATAGTGTCTGAGGACTATTGGGACTAGCAGAGGCAGAGGATAAAGTATTAGTACGAAAAGGACTATTTGGACTTTGCAAACCACTAACAAAGGAACTCCAATTTGGGAGGGGTAAACCAGTTTTGGATTTGAGCAAAAATTCAAAAGGATCAAGCTCTTTGAGTTGGTTTAAATCTTCTTCCTCTAACAGTAATTCTGAAGTAACAACCCCCCAAAACTCCTCCTTATATTTTTGTGACACTAAGGATGAAGTATCAATGCCTCTTTTTTGTAAATCTAAAATAATTCCAATAAGTTCTTCTTCATTCTCAGACCTCAACAATACCTCATGAAATTTATCATCTACAATTTTATCTTCAGGACTTCTAGAAAATTCAGGGAACAAAGATTTCGAAAAAGATGAAGTACCTGGTATATCAAGAAATATTTGCCTACTCCTTAAGATGGTGTTTGGATTATCCACAAGAGTAGGTGGATCTGGGTCAGGATTACTCCTTGTATATCTTCCTCTCGAAGCCACCTTTTTAACTTTAAAATTGTATGGAGTCACCAAGGTAGAATGCAGCCTCAAAAACTTTCTGAGCTCCTGCTACCTTCAGAAGTTCAGCTTCTTGATTTCGGGAATGAATAATCTTCAGGCTCCCGGCAGACGCACCAAAATGTTATCTCAAAATCAGATCCTAATAGGCTGCTTATCAGGTTGACTCTAAGTAACTATTTCAAACCTACTTTAGGCTGAGGCTTAGCCTCCTCAACCTGAGAGGGCTCTCTCTAAATGGGTTAATGATTTTGATTATAGATAAGATGGCTAACTCTTGTAAAACAACTGTGAAAAGTATGAATGGTGGAAACACATTAACAACTATCCATTGGGCTTATGGAGTCAATAACATCTCAATAAAACAATAAATTCAACCTTACATAGAAGTCAGGGCATTCAGCATTTAAACATTCAGAACATAAACTCATATAGGACCACACAGTTTATAAATGTATACAGGAAGTCAGAGCACATTCAGTGAATTCTGAGTGATTATACATCCATAACACTGCAAGAATTAGGAAAAGGACAACATCACATATTCTTAACATAAAAAATCCCTCATGAATCCTGAGAAGTAAAGCCAAAACATGTATTACTGAAACTGAGTCTTACATAAGCCAAATACAAGCTTTTTCATAAAATTTCCAACCTTGAGTACATTGATGCTTCAGCTATATATAGAGCTCTTTACATAACTTGGATTCCTCCTCAAGCATGAGGGGAATTCGAATTCATCCTACTATGACACCTATTGATACTTAAAACTAACTATTAAATGCAAATGACACCTAACTAGGAGTCCTAGAGACCTAATACAACTAGGAGTGTAACTCCTTATTATGATTACAACAACCATATCTAAACATTTAAAGCATTCTTTTACACCTAACACTCCATGAAATCAAACTTGATGAAGCCTCCCACGTGGTCATCTGACTGTTGAAGGCAAACCCTAGAAATTAGGGAACATGTTTCCCTGTTTTTAAGTTTAGGATCCCTGAAAATGGCACGTGTGACAGAGCCTTTATCTCTTCATCCATGACACATTTTTCGAAACTGAAGGAGGTGTTTATATTCCAGGATGTCTAGAACAAAAAACTCTCTTGGTTTTTTAAAATACTTCTCCAGCTGTCCAGAATCGATCCTTGACGAAGACGTGTAAAACAGGAAACTTTGATCTTGAAAAACTTGCACCTACAACAATTTTGTAGCGCAATTTTTGTCCTTCATTTCTCCCAGCTCATGATGTATTTGAGGAAACTGAAGGAGGTTTTTGTGAACCGATCCGTGGTGAACAAAAACTTCTCTTGGTTTTTTGAAACACCATCCCTACCTCCCAGAATATGCCTTTGAAAAACTGGTGTAAAACAGAGAAATATGCCTGTGAAAAACTTGCACCTACAGCAGTTTTGTAGCGCAAGTTTAGTCTTTCATTTCTCCCACCTCATAATGGATTTGAAGAAACGGAAAGATTTTTTTGTAGTGCAACATGTTAGGAAGAAAAACCTCTTTCAGTTTGCAAAATGGAGTTCTCATCTGCTCAGGAAAGCTTTTGTAAGTTGACTAGTAAAAACAGTTTGTCTCTGCTAAAACAGGCTGCTACAGGGGTTTCGTAGCGCGCTACGAAAACAGTTAGAGTGAGTTTTTAACTATGAAAACCTTGACACAAGTTTGACACATGGAATGTTAGGTGATTTGGAACCAGTGATGGGCAAGAACGGAGTGTTGACCCTATTTGACCATACCAACAAGACTCTTTTATAGATCTTAGACACGGAAACAATCATGGAAAGAATAGACCAAGACTAACATGAATCCTTTGGAATCAAACTGATGTCAAAACACATGGTGAGGCTTTTAGGACATGGAATGAGGCTATGAAAATTTATTTGAATATGGACATGAGACTCTAACCCTATGAATTAGACTCTAAAACATAAAAATGACTTCACCATGACTTGACCATGACTGACACAAGAGTTGAGAAACCATGTAAGTTGTCCAAATTTTTTAAGAAAGTTTTACAGTGATAACAGGTTCAATAGAGGGATTACAAGGAGCTAAAGAAGAATATCAATCAAGCACTAGTTCATGCATTACCAAACTTTCATCAACCCTTTCAAGTGGAGACAGATGTAAGTGGGTATTATATGGGAGCAGTCTTGATGCAAGGAGGAAGGCCTATATGCTACCATTATGAAGTATTTCATGGGGAAATTCTTAACTACCCTCCCTATGACAAGGAGCTCTATACCCTGGCGAAAGCTATGAAAATGTGGAAGCACTATATGGTGGGAAAGGAGACATTAATCACACATATCACCAACCACTACATTACTTTTAGGCCCAAAGTAAGCTACAACAAACTAGGCATTACAAGTGGATGGAGTTTCTACAACAATTTCATTTGGTGATCATGTACAAGAAGGGAAACAAAAACAAGTTGGCCGATATGTTTTTGAGGCCACCCACACCAAAGATCAAAACTTTGGGAAATCCTATGCACATGGATCCGTTCACCCATGATGCATACAGAGAGGCATATTTAGAGGATGAGGACTTCAAGGAGGCGTTTCAACAATTGTAGAGTCAAAGACATGTGTGTGATGGCGACAACATCGTTGACAAGCATATCCAATATGTCCCTACTCTATAGGTTGGATAAGATATGTGTTCCTAAAGGTGAGAAATTACAACTGATTAGAGAGGCTCACACCTCCAAGGTTGTAGGGAACTTTGGTGTAGGGAAGATTGTGACCGATTTTTAGAGGTATGTGCATTGGCCCAAGATGCAAGAGAAAGTAGCTAGGTTCATAAGAGGAAGCATGCTTTGGTGTACCAACAAGGCTAGAAATAAGAATCGGGTTGTATATCATCCCTTGTTTATACCCACACATCCTTGGGAAAGCATTTCCATGGACTTTTTGGGAGATTTACCAACAACCAGGAAGGGACATGACTACCTGTTTGTGGTAGTCGGCATGTTCAACAAGATGTGTGTTATGATGCCCTATAAAAAGACCATTAGTGGGAAAGAAGCGACAAACTTGTTCTTTGGACAAGTTTGGGTGCACTTTGGGATAACAAGGAGCATGATTTCAGACAAGGATACAAGATTTCTTAGCTCATTCTAGACTACATTGTGGGAAAATATGGACACAAAGTTGAAGACATCTATGGCATTCCATCCACAGACAGATGGACAGAAAAAAGTATTCAACAAGACTTTGGTGCATCTTCTGAGAGGATACAACCAAGAGCATCTAAAGACCGCATATGAAAATTTGGTATATATACAACACCCTTACAATAGACCAGTCCACACTTCTATTGGAAAGTCCCCATTTCAAACTTGTTTTGGATATTTCTACCTTCACCTATGGACATTGCATATGGGCAGTAAGGAGGAGTGAGGGAAGATATTACATGAGACACCTTGAGGGCTGAAAATTTTGTACAAAATATCAAGCATATCCATACACAGTTACAAGAGACAACGAAAAACTCATGGGATAAATATAAGGCTAGATATGATAAGCATAGAACAGAGAAATTTTTCAAGGTGGGAGATAGAGTATGGCTATAATTGAACAAGGAGAGACTACAAGGCCATAGTAAGAAAGTCAAGGCTTTTAGATATGGTCCCTTGGAGATACTGGAAAAGGCGACTCATTTTACGACCATATATGCGCATTTACGCAGTCGTGAATGTAGATAATTTGAAACTCTATGAGCCTTTCATGCTAGACTAGAAAGATGAATAGGTGTTGCCTTCTGTGGAGAATTTGGCACCAAACGCTTAGGCAAAGTTGACAAAAGATATTTTTCTTTCAGAAGAGGTCTACAACTTCAAGACAGGGGTAGCATGACCTTTCACAGATTAGGTTGAAAGGACAATTTCTAGGCAAAGATATATGGTACACTAGAGAGAAGGTGGAGGGAAAAATCCTCACCTCATTTAGTAGAAGCTTTTAGGGACCAAAACCCTCCCAAAATTTGGAGGTGTGATCTATATTGGATAATTATATTTTTTTCATCCATATCGATGCTTTTAGAGTGGAAAAAGTGTAGGAATTAGGTCATGGGGCTGTTTTTACCGGTGGGATGTAGTTTGGAAAAACAAGATCTCAAACCTTCTAGGAGAATTTTGAGGCATCAAACGATGTTTTTTACAGGTAAAATTTTGTTTCTTTAGCACCTAACCTTTTTATGTTATTCTACATACAAACAACTTTCCAATGATGCAATAACCGCGTCAATCAGAGTCCATGTGTGAAAGTTATTCCACCTATAAGTTACCCTTCCTGCTTTCACCACCATAATTCGAGAGGATGCCACACCAACTCCCAATATTCATGGAAAAGGGGCTAGACATGTGATTATGATGTATACGACTCTAGAAGAGTCTATATTGTAACTCTGGTTAAGAGTTGAGGTAGGAAAACCTAAGCACTAGTAGGCTATTGGGTTGTGTTATAACCAAGCCAATAGGAGGAAAAGGGATTACATTCTTTCAAGTGCATTTGTTCTATAGATGAGAAAAAATAGTCAAGAGGGATATGAGGTAGAGCACATGGAGAGGATTTTTGTACTGTAGTAACCCATGGGCCACATTCTATACTTATTTGTTCTCGCAACCATATTTCCATTTAAAGAAAGAGAGCGAAGCATCCTCACCTTCTAGTTATTTTTTTCTCTAAAAAGGGTTTCCCAAAGCATATATTGTTTCAAACGTGTGTGTGATATTTTTATTTTTTCATTTTCTATTTTCTACATAATTTTAATTTGCATGCATGCACTATTAATAGTAAAATCTATAAATCCAAAAATATAATAAAATTGTAATAGTGTAGAATTTCATATTTTAAAAATAATATTATCATATTGTTGTGATGAATTATCTAATGGAATATCCACGGTAGTTTATAGATAAAAGAATTGGAGGCCCAAGGCACAAATGATGAACAAGAGGAGGAGAACCAAGCAATAGAGAGTGAACTTATTATAGATCCTCTGAATATTTAACCTCCAACTCCTCTGACTGGTGGGAACCTTCCTTTTAGTGAGATGGGGATTACACCTCCAGATGAAGATAGAATTATGGGCATATCCAATTTCACATTTGATGAGCTTAAAGCTAAGATCATTCAAGAATGGAGGAAGTACTTCCCAAATGAACCAAATAAACCTATTTCTATTCATATAGAAAGAGTTATTATTTCAAACACTAAGACCAATACCAGAGAAATTGCTTCAGCAAGTGCAACCTCTACAATAGCCATGAAAAGAACATTAATTTTATAATGCAAAAGAATGAATAATTGGAGAAAGAATTGGAGAGTGCAAAGAAAAAAATTGATCACCTCCTTGTTGAAAATCAAAGCATGTCTTATGCAAGCTCTAGCATAGAAGGATTACAGTCAGCTATACTCAAAGAATTCAAGTAATCGAAAGACACAATGAAGCAAGTTTATGAGGAGATGATAATATTGAATAAGGAAGTGGAACCCTTGTACGAAATTCAAAAGCGATCACAAGAAAAATTGAGGATATTAAAGTTGGCTCATACAACTATAAACATGATCCAAGAATGGGGTGCCATGTACTTAAATACACTAGCATCATTGGCTAGAAAAGGAAGGGTTAAAGTTGAAATGGATATATTGTGGAGATGAAAATGCACATGAAGGCCTATGATCAACCCAACAATCATGTAGCCAAAAATATTTTAGCTTATACAAGATTTCACAATGGGTTGAAAGCCTTGGTATGAGTGCAGACAATGCCTTCTATACGTGCACCTAGGGAGGTGAGTCATAGAGACACTATTAGGCAAGAGTTAAAGGAATTTTTGGACCACATCAGACAAGCGAATATCCTAAATGATTTAGAGGTGACTAAATACATCATTCTACAATACGTAGCTGAGGTAATCAAGTTACATACAAATCTAGTCATGTTGTGGAACAATATACAAATAGGCTCCATATCCATATGCCAATGAAAGATGAGATACAACCCAAAGCTACCACAAACATTCAAAGACATAACATAGTATAGATCTTGGTATCAATACATTACAACAGAGCTTCATGCTACTATTGTTGAATTTTGCCACAATTTTATGAAATGTAAATTTTGTAACTAAGAAATGAAAAATGTAAAAAAATGTGTGTAAGCCTAAAAGCCACATATGGAATGTGAAAATCACTAGGAAGTCCAAAGGACATATGGGAGCTCAAGAGTCACGTGGAACGTGAAAGGTCCCCTCATTTTTTATATATAGACCCTCATGACTCAAGCAAATGGACTTTTAGCCTTGACTTCTCTTGCTTGTTAATTTGGCAGCTCAACAACAAATTCCCTCCATTAGACATTAATCCTCTTTCAGAGAGACCCAATTGAACTTGGAAGCACTAAATTTGGATAAGAAAAAGTGTATTCTTGAAGTTAAGCCCACAATGGAACATTTGTTCAAGTCGACCTAGAAGCTAAATTACCCCTCCTTTATTGCATATGAATACAAGCTAAGGATAACCTCATTTGGATACACTCATCATCACATTAATATTCTCTCTCCTTTTCTCATTGGTTTGTACGATTCCAGGGATCTATTCTCACGTGCAAAGAAGGAAGGCTTATTTTGTGTTGATCAAAATTTATCTTTGTTTGGGACATTGACTAGTGTTGACCACCTGTTTGGAGAATGCTTTGACTTCGACCTCTTAGAGGATTTTTCTGTTTTGATAAGCTAATTTTATTGGCACAAAAACTAACAAGTTCTAGGTTGTTTGACTTGAGTTGACCATAGGAAAAATTGCAGACTTTGATTGCAGAGTTTATCTCTCATTTGGATGAGTTTGATTAGACTTTATTTGAGTATTTTAGGCTAATTTTGACTAGCACTTAAGGCCGCATTTATTGTTGACTTGAATTAAATGATTGGAGGGGTTGATTGATGACTTTGTCGACTAGTTAGGGAACACTTTGACTGTTATTTACTTGGATAGATTGCAAACTTTGACAATAGACCACATTTGATTTTTTCATCATTAGATCTGGGTTGGTTGTTTGTTGAATAAGTTAAAGCCTTGAATTTGACTCTTGTTTATGGATATGACCCATTGTACTCTTTGTTAAACATTTTATGACAATATAATAAGAAGAAGAATTTGAAATGGTTTCCCCCTTGTGGGATTTTCCCCTAGTCTTTGACTAATCCTGGTGTCTCTTGTTGATGCTCTTTATTGTCTCTTATTGTCATTTCATTTTCTATTCTATCTACAATTACTATTGTTTATTTAAATATTGAATTGATTGTTAATTGAAGAAGAAGAATTGGGCTAAAGTAATTGTAACAACAAAGAGTAGTGGAAAATTAACATGGCATCAAAGTTAAGGTGAAGGGAAAGCCCAAAGGAGACGAGAGCTAGCAAAATCATCTTTGGAAAAGTTGAAGGAATCTATCTAAACAAGTCAAGAAAACTACCTCATACTTCAAGGAAGATGAGAAGATAGGAGACCCATCAAATTTTGTTGCTTGGAAGATTAGGTTGGAAATCCTATTAGATGACAATGATGTCTTGGAGTACATACAAGTAAAAGTTCTTGAGCCACCAAAAAATGCTCCTGCTGCTACTAAGAAAAAGTATAAGAAAGGTGAGCTAAAAGCAAAGAAAATTATTGATGATGGTTTTCAAGATCATTTACTTGTCTATGTTGGAAATTTGAAGAAATCTAAGGATATCTATGATAAGCTAACCAACATGTATGAGGTCAACAATTTGAATGAAATCATCTCCTTGATAGATCAACCGAAATATATGAAAATGAATAAAGGAGAATTTGTGCAATCTTATATCATGAGGCTATCTCATCTTAGAGATCAATTACAAAGAGTTGGGGAAATTGTACCTGACAGGGAGGTGGTGTCGGTAACCCTTAAAGGTTCCCCCCTATTTGGGAAACCTTCATTACCACCATACGCAATAACAATAGTTTCCTGTTATTTGATGATCTTGTTGTAAAATGCACTCAAAAAGAATCTAGGATGATTTCAAGAGGCAAGATTCAAAATAAGGAAGAAGGAGAGCCAATAACATTTTTCACTCAAGGAAATAAAAGGAAGGAAAGAGGAGATCCATCTAATTCAAGAAATTCTTCTTTAGCTCCTTGGGACTCCAATAGAAGGAAATGAAAAAGGAACAAGGACATGTCAAATATTGAGTGTTATAATTAATGTCACAATTTTGGCCACTATGCTCAAGATTGCCAAGGAAGGAGAGACGATCCAAGGTCAAGGAATAAAAAAAATCATGGATTTAACAATAAAAAGTTCAATAAAAGAAGAGATGATCAAAAAAGAATAGATGATAGAAGAAGAAGAGATACTCTGGATGATTAAGAAGAAGACCATCATCCTCAAAAGAAGTTAAGAAATTCAAGGTATGAAAATAATGTTGCTACTAGTTCATCTGATTATATTCTTATTTCTTCCCTCTCTAGTTCTTCTCCTCCATATTCATGTGATAGCTGGCTAGTAGATAGTGGGGCCTATTGACACTTCTCCGGGTATAAGGAGGTCTTCTCAAATCTAGTTGAGAGGGAGACATGTTTGAAGATTATTCTTCGAGACAATGTTGAATATCCTATAAAGGGCTTTGGATCTGTCAAATTTGATTTGAACTATGGGTAATATGTTATTATTCATGAATTGATGTATGTTTCGTAACTAGAGAAGAACCTAGTATCTAATTTTTCCTTGAAAAACAAAGGAATGAGAGTAGCCTTCATCAAAGGAAAAGTCCTCACCTGGTTGAAGGAATCTTGAATGAAAGATTCATTTACATTGGGATCTAGAGTAGAAGGACTCTATAGATTCTCTATAATACCTCTTCTATAAATGGTCTACAACACTAATCATAAAATAATTCCATGGCACCGAAGATTGGCACATCTATATTATGAAGCTCTTATTTGAAATTGAAGAAGTTGGTTTCTAGGATCCCTAATGTTCAAGCTCACATGATGGAGTATGTCTAAGGTGTGTTAGTGGAAAGAAGACAAGGGGAGGATTCCCCTCTAGAAATAATAAGTTAAATGGCATCCTTAAAGTCATTCATTATAACTTATGTGGACCGATGTATATGCATTCTCTTTGTGGCTATCTATACTACATAACTTTCATTGATGATTTCTCTAGGAAGTTATGGATATATTACTTGAAGCATAAGGATGAGGCCTTTGATATGTTCAAGGACTTCAAGGATTTTCTTGAAAATCAAACATGGAATAAAATCAAAGTCTTTAGGTGCGATAATGGAGGAGAGTACAATTCGAATGAGTTCATAGACTTTTTCAAGAAGGAAGGTATCACAAAGGATACTATTGGGTCCTATAATCGTAAACAAAATGCAGTGGCTGAGAGAAAGAACAAGTCTACTGTGGAGGTTTACTGAGCTACTCTCCATGATTAAAATATATTGAATTTCCTTTGGGGTGAAGCAACAAATACAATGGTATATGTTTAAAATAGGGTTCCTCATCAAATTGGGCAACAAGACTCCCGAAGAATTATTCACAAGTGTGAAGCCCAACATTAGTCATCTCAAGATATTTGGTTGTCCTATATATTTCCATGTGTTGAAGGACAATAGGAACAAATTGGAATCTACCAGGAGAAAAAGGTACGTTTGTTGGGTATTATGAAAAATCTAAAGCATTTAGAATATATATTTTTGGTCAAAGGAAGGTTGAGATTAGCAGGGATGTAACATTCAATGAAGATGTTGCCATTGGAAAATCAAGGTACCTTCCTATGCCTCCTCAAAAGAAAAATGATGATATAGATATTCTATAAGGACCTTATGTGCCTGAATCTGAGAAGGAGATTGTTCATCATCATATGGAACCAATGATCTTTGGACCATCCTCCAAGTGATCCTCCTACCAGTAAAATACCATTGTGGCTTTGAGATACATTATAGGAAGTTAAGAGACACATTCCCACAAGAGGGACTTTTAGAGAGAGCAAGAATCCATGCCAATATCAGGGATACCTTGTTTCCATGAGCATAATAATTCATGATGAACCACCTAACTTTGAAGAAATTGTGAAAGAAAAAGTATAAAAGATGCTATGGCTGAAAAATATGAATCTATTATGAAGAATGATGCATGGGATGTCATTCTGATACTGAAAGGGAAACCAATGATAACCTCAAAATGGTTACATAAAATCAAGTATGTAGTTGGTGGAATCATCACGAAATACAAAACAATGTTCAAGGCCTGAGGGTTCTCCTAGAAAGAGGGAGAAGAGTATGATTTTATGTTTTCTCTTATTGCTTGCTACACAACCATTAGATTGATTATTTTCCTTCCTTCTAGTCAAGGATGTACCCTTTACCTGATGGATGTGAATACAATGTTCCTTCATGGCATACTACAGGAAGAAGTTTATGTTGAGAAACCATGCGGATTTGAAGGGAAGGATCAAAAGGCACATGTTTACAGTTTGAAGTAGGAATTGTATGGCTTGAAGCAAGCCCCCGGAGCATGGTATGCCCATATCGACAGTTACTTGGTGAAACTTGTATTCACGAGAAATAGCGTTGATCCCAACCTCTACTTAAAATTTATCCAAGGTATGCCATTTATTTTAGTTCTATGTGTTGATGATCTATTATTGATAGGTAGTGAGCCCCTGATGATCGAGTGTAAGAGGGAGTTTTCCTTTGAGTTTGAAATTAAGGATCTCGGTATGATGCACTATTTCTAAGGACTATAATTTTGGAAGAGACTTGGAGAGATTTTCCTATCACAAGGAAATTGTGAAGTTGTTGGAGAGATTTGGAATGACATTGTGTAATACTTGGCTACTCCGATAGAGATGAATTTCAAGAAGTTGTGCAGAGATGATGTCGGACTTGACCTCTAAGGAAATCCTTATGAGTATAGACAACTGATTGGGGAATTGATACTCCTCGTGAACACTCATCCAAACATATTCTTTGCAGTGAACACATTGAGCCAATTTATGACTAATCCCCCCATGCACATTGGATTATTTCTAGACATATGTTGAGATAACTGCATGAGACTATTAACTTTGGTTTAAGATATTATGTTGGAGATGTACAATTGAATGGATATACTGATTTTGACTAGGATGGAAATGCTATTGACAAGAAGAGAACATCAGGGTGCTACTTTATCTTGGGATCTACTATGATATCATAGATGAGCATGAAATAAAAAATTTGTATATTTAAGCACGGCTAAGATAGAATACATTTTTGCTAGCCTGGCTTCCTATGGGGAAATTTGGTTGAGAAATATCTTAGGAGAGTTATTTGAGCAAGTCCTGAATATTATTGTGATATATTGTAACAACAAGGGTGGGATCTGATTAGTAGATAATTATGTATTTCATGGAAAATCCAAGCACATTGAGATCAGTTACCACTACATTCGAGACATGGTACAAATAGGAGCTATAAGACTCCACCACATATCAATAGACAAGCAGATAATAGATATTCTCGCCAAGGCTTTGCCAAAAGGGAATTTCTTGGTCTTAAGAGAGCATCTTGGAATGATGGATGTGACCCTCACGGGTAAGGGTCCCAGTTGATCAAGAACATTGAGCATATCGCTTCCCCCTTGTTTGATCTCCTAAGGATGGAATTGAGCATTTATGGCTCTTGGGGCTGAGGTATCTCTCGAAAATAGGATTGGTGTGATCCTTAGCCTCTACGGTAAGAGGATCTCACCTATTTTCGCCATAGGGTGTGTGTGATCCTTGTTATTTATGAAAAGTTATGTATCTCCTCCTATCATGATTAACAAAGTGTACCCTAGTATGAATCCTACCCACAAGTGGGACTTGTTGGGATTTCCTCCCCATCTGGTCAAGTGGGTTAAGAATACTTGAGTAGGTGTGATCCTTGCATAGCAAGTGGGTCTCCCTTAAGTATAAAGGATGCAAGTGTTCTACCACTTGACTCTTTAGGTCAACTTGGGAAGATTAGAAGACATTGGGATTGGTGTGATCTATACCCTCGTTGGTAGATGGATCTTTCCTAATTGTCACTACACATTGGGATTGGTGTGATCTCTACCCTTTCTGGTAAATGGATCTCACCCAATTGTCATTAGACGATAGGATTGGCGTGATCTCTACCCTTCTCATTAGTAGATGGATCTCACTTATTTTCATTGGATAGAGGATTGTAGCGTAATATTCCCTATGATGTCAAATTATTCTTCATTTATATTAGAGAGTGTTCAACAGATGAAGTACAGAAAAGATGACATTAGATTTGATAATAATGAGATATTTGTGACGGGATATTCTTTGCAATCAGAAATTTCTCCCTAGCTGAGAGGGAGTGTTAATTTGGTAGTTCAAGGATAAATTCCCTCCATTGGACATTAGTACTCTTTCAGAGAGACCCAAAATTGACCTTGGAAGCATTGAATCTAGATAAGGAAAAGTGTATTTTTGAAGTCAAGCCCACAATGGAACATTTGTTCAAGTTGGCCTAGAAGCTAAATTACCCCTCCTCCATCACATATAAATATAAGCTAAGGGTCACCTCATTTGGACACACTCATCATCACATTCATCTTCTCTTTCCTTTTCTCATTGGTTTTTACAAGTGTAGGGATCTCTTCACATGTGCGAAGAAGGAAGGCTGGTTTTTTGTTGACCAAAATTTGTCTTTGTTAGGGATGTTGACTAGAATTCACCACCTATTTGGAGCATGATTTGAATTTTATCTCTAGGAGGATTTTTCTATTTTGATAGACCATGTTTATTGGCAAAAAAACTGAGAAGTTATGGGTTGTTTGACATGAGTTGACCGCAGAGTTTCTCTCTCATTTGAATGAGTTTGACTAGAATTTGTTTAACTGCTTTAGGCTAACTTTAACCAACGCTTGAGGCCAAATTTATTGTTTATTTGATTAAGCTTATTGGAGGGGATGACCATTGAATTTATGGACTGGTTAGGGCACACTTGGACTCCTATTGACTTGAACAGATTGTAGACTTTGACGGTTGACCATATTTGACTTTTTCATCATTAGGTCTTGGTTGGTTGGTTTTTTGGATAATTCAAAGCCTTGAATTTGACTCTTGTTTATGGGTTTGAATCATTGTACTCTCTACTCAAAATTTTATGAAAATCTAATAAGAAGAAGAATTTGAAAGGATTTCCCCTTGTGGGGTTTTCCCCTGGTCTTTGACCAATATTGGTGTCTCTTATTGATGCTCTTGATTGTCTCTTATTGTCATTGAATTTACTGTTCTATATATAATTACTATTGGTTATTGAAAGATTGAATTGATTGTTAATTGAAGAAGAATAATTTGGCAAAAGTAATTGTAACAACATAGAGCAGTGGAAAATTAGCATTGATAGCATAGGAGAGAGAGATTATTCTATTGAGAAGCAAGTTATGGCTTCATGCTCCACTGCTGGAGTAAGTGAGATGGCATTATAATTGTGTATTTTGGCATTTCCACATAATCATTTGAAGCTCTCCAGAGCCAAAAAACCTTTTAATGCATGTATCAGAAGCATTGTAAGAGTTTTCTTTTAATGGTTGTGATATATGTCTGTGTTTCAATGTATTAAGGAGAATGAACTAATTTATTGTATTTCATACATACTCTTATTGAAATTGCATGTCCTGTTTGATTTTCATGATCATGGTTGTTTGAAAACTATTTTTTAAATGTATCAATGATTCTTTACATGTATATGTGGCTTTATTAGATTAATTCTATCATTTTTCTTCTAAAGGCTCAATTTATTTACTTTTTTTTGTGGAAGCACCTTATATTAATTATAATTGTATCTCTCACAAAGCTATTATGTCTTTCTTTCCTCAAAATTAATATGAATTATCTCTTATGTTTTTATTCCTCACCAAGGCATATCTTTAAGTTCACTGTAATGGAAGGCAAGCCCATTTCTTGGATGGGACTCCCACACTAAATGATGTAGAATCTAATTGGGACTTTATATCGTGTAGATCCCCTTCGTGTTTTAGGATTTCCAACACCTTCAACAATACATGAGCTTGTGGCATGGTAGCCCCTGTCAATGATGAGCCAAAGAACATTAGACTTATGACTTCATAAACTCTGTGAATGCAAGATAGTTTTCCTCTACCAAATGAGCCAAAAGGGGCCTCAAACTTACAACTTCATAACCTCTGTCAATGGGAGCCAAACTTCCTTTTCCAACAATCCAATCAACCCCTCTCAATGTCAATCCAAAGTGACTTGAAATTACAACTTTATATCCTCTGTCATTGCAGGCTAAATTTCCTCTACCAACAATCCAAACAATTTTGATCCAAAGATTCGAAGTTAGGACCTCATATCCTCCGTTAATTCAAGCCAAATTGTCTCTACCAACAGTCCAAACAATGACGAGCCAAAGAAACTTGACCTTATGATTTCATATCCTTTGTCAATGTGGGCCAAACTTCCTTTAGTAGCAATCTAAAAAAATACAAGCCAAAGAGACTTGAACTCATCACTTCATATCCTCTATTAATGTGGGCTAAACTACCTCTACTAGTAATCCAAAGAACAACAAGCCAAAGAGATTCGAACTTATGACTTCATAGTCTCTGTCAATGTGGGCCAAATTTCCTCTACCAAAATGAGCTGAGAAGGCCTCAAACTTATGAATTTTCAACAATCCAAACAACAATGAGCCAAATATTTAAAAACAAGTCAATCAACCTATATTGACAATCCAAACAATGATGAGCCAAAAAGACTCGAACTTATGACTTCATATCCTTTATCAATGCAAGCCAAACCTCCTCTACCAGCAATCCAAACAATGACAACCCAAAGAGAC
The DNA here is from genome assembly GCA_000404065.3 of Pinus taeda. Classification (NCBI taxonomy): domain Eukaryota; kingdom Viridiplantae; phylum Streptophyta; class Pinopsida; order Pinales; family Pinaceae; genus Pinus; species Pinus taeda. The sequence continues at coordinate 310,816 of APFE030556857.1, read as the reverse complement.
TTGAACTTATGATTTGATATCCTTTATCAATGAAGGCCAAACTGCCTCTGCCAGCAATCCAAACAACAATGAGCCAAAGAGACTCAAACTTACGACTTCATAATCTCTATCAATGCAAGCTAAATTGCCTCTTCCAAAATGAGTCGTGAAGGCCTCCAACTTATGAATTTCCAACAATCTAAAAAAATGACGGGCCAATCAACCTTTGCCAACAATCCAAACATCGATGAGCCAAAGAGACTCGCACTTACAACTCCATAACCTTTGTTGATGGCAATCCAAGTAATGATCAAAGCTGAGCCAAACAACCTTTTCCAATGATCTAAACAAGACTTCAAACTATGTTTCAGATTACTATAGATCAATATATGTGTTTTTAATCACCACGAGCTTGTCTTCGGAAAATAGAATGGGCCTTTGTATTTATATTAGTAAAATGAACTTGTGGTTGGGTCAAACCGACCATGAGCCACCAATTGTTTGGGCTGTAAACTGGATAGGTATGACCATGTGACCTTCCATAATCAATCTCTGTGACAGAGAACTAAACCAATCATATGTGCCTTATGAAATTGGCCTCGTGTGATCGCCCCCATGTGGCCTTGTCTTGGCATCATTGGTCCACATCATTATGTCAGCATGACATCATCATGCCATGTGGTAACATGTGAGGGGTACCATGTGTCACTACCAATCAAATTTGGCCAAAAATCACCTGCCACATGGCAGTGCCTAGTGGTGCCATGTTACTCATAATGATGTCATCGATTGATGTGTGATGTTTACTATGCAAAGGTGCCACATGTCATTCATTAATAGGTCCACATCATCAACAAATGAAATGTTTCCATGTGTCACAATTTGGTTGGGTCGATAAGTTTGGTTAAATGTCGCACATCTTTGAATTTATCTAATTTTTGAAGTGTTTATGGGCGCCATTGATTAGCCCGAAGATGCACACTACTTGGGAGAGTTAAAGAGTGTGCATGTTTTGTAACCAAGGCTATGTATTGCTAGATCAACAATGGATCTGCTCGGAACATGCGCACAAGTTAACAAATTTGATGTTTGGTTTTTTCCCTAAAGTTTGGACCCTTAATTAATATTGAAACTTCAATTGGCCATAACTTCTCATCCAAGAGTATTTTTTATAAGCATGATATACCATTGGAAAGGTATTGAAGATACTTATACAACCATGCTATTTGTAGGATCTTTTGAGCATCATAACTTCATCAAAAATACAATAAAATTCAAACACTTTTATCTTCATGTGATGATATCCTATAAGATATCTAGTTGTCATACTGCTTCATGAAGAGTCCTACTACTCCCTTAGGACTCATGAATGATTTTTTTGTTGTCTTGAGCCTTCCCTTCTACATCAATAACATCTTGTTGTCATCAATGACAACACTATGTGCAACATGATCATAATGACGTGAAAGTTTATTAAGGCATTATTTGGGTTAAATGACATGACTTTGAACTTGTAATGACCTTCATGTGTTTTAAACATTATCGTAGAAATGACTTCTAATTTTACTTAAATATGATCATATTTTGATCTTAGATTTAGCTTCTAAAAATACTTAACGCATAATTCATCAAGCCTTTCATACATAAATAGAATGAGAATTTCTTTTTAATATTGATTTTGCTCAATCCTCTATAAATAGTACATAATATGAAAGACTCATATTTTCTTCATACTAAAATAACTAGAAAAACATACAAACCTTTTTTATAATGTTTCTCTATATTCTTTGAAAATTTCTAATCAAATTCAAAATAAATATTATCAAATTTATTAGAAATCATTTAAATCATTTCATCAACCATATTAAGCAAATAAGTGCATGGACTTGTAAATGTCTAATTCATCCTTTGTCATCCAACAACATTTCAAAATTGGTGTTGTTTGGAGTTCACAATTAAAACCTTTCTATTCCTTCTATTTCCAACTATATTACATTATAACACTCATGCACCACCTACCTAGGAATATATAAAAAAATTAATTATGATTTCAATGTTCAGTGTGGCTACTTTATAAATTGGCAAAATAATCTAGACAATATTATTTCACTTGGATCAAAATTTTATTGTTCATTTACTCGAGTTTTTTTTGTAGCATTCACGACTCTCTTTCAAAGTCTCGCTTTTCCCTCTTTATAGTTCCAAGGAGCTACACACTTTTAACAATTTTGTAATGTGCAATAGAGACAAAAATAATTTATATACCCTGTGTGGTTAGTTTTACTTGATTGGCCCATGGAGAAAAACAAATTGCTATTAAATATGTTCCAAAAATTTAATGGTTGTAACAAGTTGTGGTATTTGTAAATTCTTTTCCACTGAAGTAGCCACTTATTTCCAAATTATTATTTACAAAATCCTTGGGCCTTCAGCATAAATATGGTCAAGCAATAATATGCAATTCTTCATTGGCGTACAATGGAATGGCATAAGGGTAAGATTTAAAAAGCTCAAAAAAATGCAGCCAAAGCAAATGATAAGATAATGTTTAATATCAATGTAAGAAACTTTAAAGGTTATTATACAGTTGTGTAACCTTATTCCTAATAGATCAATCCCAAAATAATGGATCCAAATTATATAAAATCTTAAAGAAGACAAAAGTTTTAGTTCCCCCCCCCCCCTACCAACCCTTATCCATTGTAGTGTTGAACTTTGTAACTATGGTCAGTCTTTATAATTATTCAATTGTGTCTTTATTTGTAAAGCATGCTCTTCATGCTATTTTTAAAAGCCAAAATTTAGAAATTTAAATTTGAAAAATTATGCCTCCGAATTAGTAAATTCAACCTCCTCCTAGTCAAGTCAACCCCTTCAAGTGATCAAGTTGACCTAGTCATAACGACACCCATTCGTCCAAGAAGAAAGGCTATATAAGGACACTTGTCCTCCAACTTTTGGCACCAATTTTGGATCTCTCTTTGTTGAAGGAAGTCTACATAATTTAAGGCAAGAAGCAAAGTCGAATCTAAGGTTTGAAGGACAAAATTGAAGGATCAAATTTTTGTATTAGTACTCCTATTGAAGGATTAAAGTTCTGAGGAAAATTCTCTATGGAAAGGACTAATTTCCTAAGGTAGAAAATCTCTTTTGAATATTGAATCTATAGCCCTAGCACAGTATTGAACCTCTATAATGAAATCTAGTCGAATATTTGTGGAAGCATTTTAATGAAGGACAAATATCTATGGGAGAACCGAATTTTGTGAAAGGAAGAAGGCCTAATTCTAAGCAAACCAAAATTTTGTGGGCAGATGAGTTGACAAGGAAGATGGACTAGGTTTGACCTAGTATTTGACTAAGATATATCTTTGTTGAATTAAAAAAATTTCCCCAATGAAAAGGTTGTTGGGTTTTTCCCCCATGTGGGTTTTTCGAAGGTAAACTATTGTGTTCTTGTGTGGTTATCTCTTTATGATCCTACTGGAACATTGTTTTATTGTTGAAATTCTCTATGAAATTGTTTTATGATGAACAATAAATGTAAGAATAGATCAATCTAAGAAAATTCATAAGAAACAATTATCGATTAGAGGACTCCTTAAAAATCAGCATGGTATCAGAGCGATGGTGAAAGAGTAGCCCTAAAGAAGAATTTATTCTTGTATCTAGCCCTATAAGCCCTAGTTCAAGATCTATTCTCAGAAGGATATCCAAGAAGTCTGAGATGATTAAGAAAAAAGGAATAAAATATATCTTCAAAATTTTACTAGAATTTACTTACAATACAAGGATAAATGACCACTATGTTAAGAGGAATTTCTTGGCTACATGGAGACTGAAAAATGGATACCTTAGGCCTCAAGACCAAATCTCATATAAGTTGGAGTCTTATATTTGTAATGTTACATAAGGCCAAATTTCACTAGGTCTGGTATGAAAGGAGTCCTTATTTACATGAAGGAGAACATCGATTATTTATCTGAATAAACCAAAGAATTGAGATCTTTTAGAGGCCAAAATAACTCATGTACCTAGCCTCAAGACCTCTTACAGTGATCGAGAAATCTCAAGATATTTGAAATATCCTAGACAATGATCAAGAAGTTGTCCAAGCCAATGTAAAGGTTAGCCTACATTTTGTTTTACAACATACCTTACTCAACGAAGAAAATTCATGAAGCATTAGCTTATCTTGTTCTATCGTCATCATGAGCACATCTAAGTCTTTGTGTCTAGGACCAAGAAGTCTAAGACATGGCCCCATTCCATCCATTAATATGTAGATAATTCAAGAGGATATTGATGTTCTTGACAAAAGGAAGCTTGTCTAAAATTGACACTCATTGAATAAGGCTTCAAAGTCTATAATTGGATCTATGATCAAAAGTTAGAACGAATTCCTATGGAAAATTTGTGCTTTGATCCAGATGAAAAGGAGACCACTGAAACCTTACCTAAAGGAACAAATTATTTTCTATGCAAGGAAGACAAACCCCTGGAAAGAGACCTAACAAACCTCATATTAGACCTACTATGGAAAGTCGAAAGGTCTTATATGGTTCACTCAAGTTATGTGTTAAGACCGAACCTCAAAATGAGTCTAAAGTATGTTTCTTGAGATTAAATCCTACTTATGTTTGTTTACACATTGCAAAAGGAACTAAAACGTTTTCATCTCAGAAAGGAGTTTCTCTCAAATACTTGAAATAACATTGGCATTTCACTCCTAGCTTATACAAAGCATATTACAATGTAAAATGTTCAAGAGCTTAAGTGTGAAGGTTAATGTCTCCTAGAACCTCTGAAATGTGAGGTAGTTATCATTAATACAACCTTGTTTGAAGTATTCTTAGGAGCTCTATTGGTGAAGACAAAATATGAATACTTGCATCATGCACTAGTATGCCTTGTTCAAAGCAATGTGTCAATGTCCTCAAAAATGCCACCTTACAATATCTGATGTATTATATGAAGATATTGAGGACAATTATGCATACATATATTCATGACTAGTATGGTGTATTCAAGTATGATACGAGTTGTGTATAAAGTGCTCAAAATGCAAAGTATGGATGTTGAGACTATAAAGATTGCAAAGCATTAACATTTGTTGCCATGGAATTTTTTATTGCACATTAAGGGAAGAGGATTCATTGTCACTAAGTATGCCATTGTAGAAAGCCTGTTTACAATAGAAAAGAGGTTGATATCTTCTTTAAGATTAATGTTTGAAGGCATCTCAAGAGAGATGTGTAATTTGAAAACTTAATGTGCGTAGGCCACTTGGGTTGAAAGGCTCAAATTAAATAGTTGAATTGGTAATGCTAAGGAACTAATCAAGTATGAGTAGACAATAAGTATTTAACACTGAATGTAATGTTTAACCCTAAATCTATTGAAATGAAGATGTTGCTACAATGAGTTTGAAGAAACCGAGTTACTTGTTTTGAAATATCCAAGGATAATCATTGGAAAAGACCTACTTGATTAATTGATGACAATGATAGATTTCATCAAATGTAAAGGGCTAATCAATTCTAAGGTTTTGACATTTGGGTATCTAGGTTTGTAAACCCTAGTAAGGAAAAATGACCTTGACAAGAAAACCATAGGATAAGACATTTCTGCTAAAAGAAGAAACCATAGATCATGCAAGGAAGGAATCTCATTGATGATGAGGATGTGGTTGATTTGAAAATTGGATGCAAGAAGACTAAAGATCAAGAGGGAGCTAACATTCTCCTCAAAAGATAAGTATTTTATATCTCTCTTCATTAATCATTGTAGGAAATACTGAGAGAGGGTGAATCAAAACTTCACTCTTTTTATATAATTGGGTATATTCCTTTAAAAATTAAGAGCATCAAAACAAAACACAAAAAAGCATCACAACATAGACAACCCATAAGAGATTTTTTCTTGACAAAACTTTGTTATGTATGGTTACATACAAGTTTACCAATGAATTGGAAGGAAGTACAAAATTCCTTACAGGTTTTACTAACAAGAGCTGGTAGGAAGCTAATGCCCCCTAAATAAATTTTGGTTCCCGTACCAAGGAAAATGACCCAACTACACTATGCTCCTCATCTATTATTGTCACAACTTGTTGTCTTTGCTACTGCACTAAACTGCTGCCTAGTACCACTATACATTGCCACTCTTGTTGCCACTACTGCTAATTGTAGATTCTATAACAAAGTCAACACTTGAACCCAATCCCCTTCACTGATGTAGCATGCAACCCTTATGCCTCCTTGTCCTTACTTAGGGTTGAAGATGGATGGTCTCTAAAGTGAAGACTGAAATGGAACTCTAATTCACTACTAATGTGAAGACTGAAATTGACCTCTAACAATCTTTGCTGGTTTTATTTCTATGTCGTATTCCTGAAGCGTTGTTACCCAATTTGCCCTTTTTTCTCCCAGTTCTCTCTGGATTAACAGTTGTCTAACTGAGGAGAAGGGAACTATAACCTTTGTATGAGCTTTCAGCAAGAATGGTCTGTAATGTTTAACTGCTTTATATACAGCAAAGGCTTGTTTTTCTACTTCAGAATAGTTCAATTCTGCACCTTGAAGATTTGAGCTATAGAATGAAATCGATGCTTCCAAATTGTGATCATTGATCTGCGTAAGTACTGCGGCGTAACAAGAATCGGATGCGATGGTGTACAATGTAAAATGATTAGAAAAATTTGGGGTGTTTAGAGCTGGGGCATTGATTATTGATTTCTTGATTAGTTCAAATGCTTCCTTTTCTGGTACTCCCCATTTTAAGACTGAATTCTTCTTAATCATATTTTGGAGTGGTAAAATAATTTGAGAAAAATCTGGAATAAATCTTTTTACAAAATTAATTTGGCCTAAGAATGACTGCATGGATTTTTTATTATGAGGAAAAGGGATTTCAGAAATTTCATTAATCCTATCTGGGTCAATATAGATGCCATCTTTAGATACAATAAAGCCTAGGAGCTTACCTTGATCAAGAGCGAAAAAAGATTTCTTAGGGTTCAGAGAAATACCGTATTTCTTACAACGTTGGAAGATTTGATTCAAATCTTGCAAGTGATTAGATATCTCTCTTGAAAATACAGTAATGTCATCTAAATAGACAACTATTGTTCTGTTAATTAACCCTTTGAAAGCGATATCCATCGCCCTCTGGAAAGTGGCTCCTGCATTAATAAGTCCGAAAGGCATCTTCTGATAAGCATATGTTCCCCACTTTGTTCTAAAGGTGGTCTTGAGTTGGTCATCAGGGTGAACCAGAATTTGATTATACCCTGAAAATCCGTCCAAGAAGGACATTAATTCTGAACCAGCCAGTGATTGGAGTATCTGCTCCATCGTGGGTAATGGGAAATTATCTTTTAGACTTGCTTTATTTAAATTCCTGAAATCAATACAAATTCTTATGTCGCCATTCTTTTTTCTGACTGGTACCATATTGGAGACCCAATTCGAATGTCGTACGGGAAAAATAATCTTAGCTTTTAAAAGTTTGTTGAGTTCAGATTTTATCTGACTCTCTAAGTTTGGGTGTATTTTTCTCAATTTTTGTTGAATTGGTTTCTGCTCGGGAAGCATTGGGATAGTGTGCTGAATGATAGATGTTTCATAAGTTTTTAGATCATCATATCTCCAAGCGAACACATTTTTATTTTTTCGTAACAGACTAATAAATGCTTCCTTTTCCTCTATGGAAAGTCCCAATCCTAAGTTAATATTTTGAGGATTTTGTTCTATGCCAAGGTTTATTAATTCAAACCTTAAGGTAGAGCTCTGAAGTTTTGTATTAGATACAGGTTTGAACCTGTCTTTAATATCGTAAAGGTCTTCAAGCTTTACTACACGCTTAGGGATTGAATTTTCTTCATTTTTACCTTGTATTTGAGTATCATGCTCATCTTCCTCAATTATTTGATTGTCATAGGATTTTTCAGAGGTCAGAAATTGTAAGATGTCTTCATCATGGTTAAAAACTCTCCAATTGGTTACATTATCTGGAATGGATGGCCTAAAAAGTAATTCTACTGAAAACCTATCGGGACTATAGTCCTCTGAAGGGAGCAGCTTGGAAGTGACATTGGCCAGCAAATCAGCTGCGGAGTTCTGTGCCCTGGGTATGGAAGATATATTGAATGCTTGGAAATGGGAGGTAAGTTCTTGTACGAGCGATTGATAATGCTTAAGATGGTTCGAAAGACAGTGAATTGTATTCCTTACTTGCTTAACAATTATTTTAGAGTCGCCAAAGACCTTTAAGTACTGAACTTTGAGGCCGATTGCTTTATATAGTCCTTGGACAAGTGCTTCATACTCAGCTGTGTTATTAGTGCATTCAAATTCTAATCTATAGGACAACATTGTTTTTTCTCCTAGTGGGCTGACCAGAATGCATCCTGCTCTTGATCCTTCACTGGAATTAGATCCATCAAAATATAAAGACCAAAATAATGAATTATCTACAGTTTTTGTTACAACATTCTCAGTAACATTAACGCATTTAGACCTGTCGGTCTGTGAAAAATTTTCGATTTGTGATGCGAAATTGTCAACTGAGAAAGGGGATTGTTGGGCAACATAATTGCCGAAAAATGACTCTGAAGAATAGTTTCCTAGGATATTATTGTTGAACGTGACTGGCTGGTTTTCTTGTTCAAATTCTGTAACAGTATGGGTCATATGTTTCTCTCGATCAATCGTTATTTGATTGGGCTTGCCCTTATAGGGGAGCCACATATGTGACCAATCGGTGGAGATATACCCATGGAGTTTTTCTGACCAATCCATGCTTAAAATCAATCCATAAAATTCAGGTATATCAATGATTAGAATATCGATCCTTTGGACAATTCTTGGATTTGCCGATAACTTGATTGTTATAGAGTTTATTTCTCCTAGGACTTGAACTTTAGTTCTATCTAATTGCACGATGTGAATAAAAGACTTCTGGGGTTCTATATTCAGTTTGGAACAAACTGAAGCAGGCATTATATTGGAAGATGCTCCAGAATCAATTAAGCAGTTGTGCAGATTTCGATTATAAATTTCATAAGTCAGGAGGAAAGGAGGGGTATGGGAGTTTGATCTATCTCCAATCAGAATTGTGTCGGTTGCCTCAACTCTACCAGCAGGGGGTTGTCCTGAGTCACATGCAGCTTTAGTGGTGGGAAGAGGGGAAGAAGGTACGGCATTAAACTCTTTGAGTAGTAATTTTTGTTGATGTTTTAATTTACTAAGTTCAAACATGGTGATGTTTGCCTTAGTTTTCTTTCTGTCATGGACAATGTTGTAATCCATCGAATCAGAAATTACTAAAGTCTTAGATGATGAAGGTGTAGTAGAAGATGATGGCTGATTGTTTGTTACCGTTGCGGCTGGTTTTCTAATGGGTACCTTTTCCTTTACAGTGTTGGTTCCGGCACTCCTTTTCTTAGGATTAGCTTGGACAGTTTTGGGAGAACCTTTACTCCTTGTAGTGACAGGAAAGGCTTCTTGTTCGACATCAGTATCGGAATTAGGGAGTATAAAGTCCCACATTCCGTGACATTCAACTACTTCCTCTTCTTCTTCCTCAGATGGTATAACTGTTTCTTCCTCTTCTTCTTCCTCAGGATCCGAGTCTGCATATGATATAACATTAGGGGGTTTGGATTCAGGTTTCTTGAAATTCCTATATGGTTTCTTCGTTGAGGATTCTGATACTTGTTTCTTGATTTCAACCATTTCGTTCGACATCGTTTTAAGGAATTTTTGAAGGCCCTCCATGTCATATGGATCCTTAATGTTCTTCTTCTTAGAGTCGTCTTTAAAGGACACATTTTTAGATTTTCTTTCTTCCAAGGCAGTTTTCTTTTCTAAAGCGATTACACTTTTTTCTATTGCGAGTGCTTCCTTCATATTCTCGGCTAATGTGGTCTGTTTGGCCCTATCAATGAATATAGCAATGTTTGAAGGCAAAGCGGTGATATACCACTCGCTTCTAACTTGTTCACTTGGTTTATCATCAGTGGGGATCTTATTCAAGAGTTTGTTAAATCTGGAGTTGAACTCCTTGATGGGTTCTCTTGATTCAATCCTTAAGTTTGAAAGATCATGGACAAGTGTAGCTAAGGATCTGTCATCACCGTATTTGGTGAGAAACTGTTCCTAGAAGATATTCCAACTCGTGATGGATCCAGAGGGTAAGGAAAAATACCAAGACCTTGCAGATCCTTGTAGTGAATAGGGAAACAATATTACTACCACATCTTCTTCAGTGACTCCCTTTACATTGACTGACAGCATAAAATTGTTAATATGTTCTTCTGCAGAAGTTCCAGCATCTAGATTGAATTTGGGTAACCATTTTTCGGGGTAATCGGGTAATGGATGTAAAGGTGCAGGCATAGTAACCGCACCGGGACTTCTCCATGGTCTTTGGGCCATTTTAGGATTACCGGCATTCGCTTGTGGTGTTCCAGGTGTTTGAGGTGGAGGCGGAAGTACTGACTAAAAAGATTGTGATGCTTGAGATGAAGTCCCTTGATGAACAACTATATGAAGTGGTGATGTGGATGTATGACTTCGCACAAGTGATGATGAAATGGAAGATGATGGAGAAAGGGTATCGCTACCAGAACCTTCAGTTGTCTTTTTGATCCTTTTCCTTTTGGGTAAAGGAAATTCAGGTGGCTCAATACCTAGCCTTTCACTTTGGAGTCTGGTAAGATGAGGGGGTAAGTGAAATTGCGAAGTGTGACTGCCTTGTGATACTTCAGATCTAGGATGGGATATTGAGAAGCCTTGAAGTTTCTGGATGATGGATTAAACTTCAGGGGACTCCAAACTTAAGTGTTCTGAAGTATGATGTAATTGAGCAGTAGTGGTTGATTCCTCTTCGTCTCGTCTGGATACTGGAGATTCAGAATGCGAACGAGATATTCGAGGAGAGGCGGAGGGTGAGTTGCTCTTTGAATGGTTTGTAGGTGTTGGCTTACTCGCCATTCATAGCGTATGGCCCTCCTTCTAGTGCCAGAAACGTTGAGGCCTCGGAAATCGTTGCCACAACATTGGGGATAACCACCCGGTCCAGACCTTGGTATAGCTCCTTTTCCGTTTGGAATGGTGGCTCCGACTGGAGATAACAGGACCAGTTTCCCGATAATGGAATAAAAGGGGATGGATGGGTGATGAATAAATTGCTTAACTGATAGGCGAATGACTTATTCTATTGACAAAAATAGGGAAACTAATACTAATCCCGGGAACAACTTATTCATTCAGAATGTAGCGTTAAATAATCTTTATCTATTTATCAGGCATATAGATGACTCTGTAAAATAAATAAAGGATGTTCAATCATTCAAATATTGCTTCACGTGAATAGTCACAATGAAGCGATGCATACAGATTACTACATTCACTGTTCATATCATCGATACATATATACATCTGAAAGGAGAGCATGCGATAAACAACCAATAGTGGAATGCATAAAGAATGCTGTGAAAAACACACATATATATAAGCAATAATAGAAAGAGAGATTTCAATAACAATTCATATAATGAAAAAGAATATAGATGCCGATAATAGTACCATGTGAGCTGTAGATCGATCCGAAATATCAATCACTATTTAGAATTCCTTCTTCAACACAGAAATGCTTTCAAACAATGACAATAGTGCACATTTGCATAAAATCTTTCGTTATCAAATTCGGAATAATTGGTCAAGTTTCATAAAAGAATATCCCTGAAGTACAATAGTGCAACTTCAGGGTTTAAGTCATATACAAAACTTTTACGACCCTTTCTAAATGCATGAAAGGGTCTTTAAATACTACTAAACTAAAAATATCTATGAAACAAAATCCTACTAAATTGGTATCAGTAAATCTGGTCTACTTCTCAGGGGCGATCTGGCAGTCGGTGAAATAAGTCATGCCTCAGGTTGCTTGCCCTTAAACCTTAGCTGGCTTATCGCGAGCATTGTTTCTACTTCTGGCGGTTTGTTGAGGTGTAAACTGAATTGGGCAGCGAAGGTGGCATCCTGGATGTCGGGTTTAATATAACCGACAGCATCGGTTAGGCACTTCAAGACATCTCTTTGGCTGTATGGTTTAATTAAAAAGAACCAATACGCATCCCATGTCAGACTGTTGACTCCAGCGATCAATCTTGCGCTTTTCTCCAAGTCCGGATAGCATGAATGCTCCAATATATTTGCTGTTGTTAATTGACCTGGAGTGCATTGGGAAATTATGTTAGATAAATACAATGTATTATTTACTAATTCAGCTAAATTTCCACTGATTGTCCTGCATTTGGAAGTCGCTCTTTCTGCTTTCATCATTTGTGATTGCCATTCTGTGAACAATATTTCTTTGTGCGATTCTAGAATTCTTGGTAGATCAGCTGCCCGACCTACATCTGGATCCTGCCATTCTATAAAGTTTGTCAGTGTTTCTTCCGCATGATCCAAGTCGGCCCTTGCTTTGTCTACCTTTTCGCTTATAGATGCTAACAATTCGCACAATGGTTCTGCTCGTATGAGATGTTGACATAACAACTTAACCTGATTAATCAATCCCTTATTTAGCTGGAGCGCTTCTGCTTTAAACTCATCTATTTTAGGGAGATTTTCCGTTTGCTCAATTTTAGTGGTCAATTGAGCAATTTGTTCATCTTTTGCTTTTATTATTCCCTCAGTCGATATTCTTAACTACTCCAGTGCTGCTAATAGCTCCTTCTGCCTTTTTATTGTGCCTTCATCTATCCTCTGTTTTTGCTCTTGTAATTGCTTGACTAGCTGGTTATTGTTCTGCTCCTGTACTAGCAATTCTTTCTCAGCATGCTCTGCTCTTTGCTATACTTCTAATAGTCTCGCCTGTAGTGAAGAGATATCTTGATCCTTTGCTTTCAAAAAATTACTCACCTCCATTTCTTTATCAATAGTCGCCGCCAGATATGCTCCAATGAACTGTGATAGCTTGGTTAAGTCATCGGAGGGGTTGAATTCTTCTTTCCATACAACATTGCCCGTTACTGTCAATTCAGGGAATGGGGAAGGTTGATCAGTTCTTCTCCTTTTCCTCTGTCGCTTTACGATAGCTTTATGCTTGGGGCTGTAAAATATATCTAAAGGGGGGTTCTCTTCAATTTGCAAAATGATCTCTCCCGTTGGATCTTTAGGAATTATCTCTAGTTCTTTTGTTTTGGGTAGGCCGCTGGTTTCACCTGAAACCGGTTTTGATGTCGCTTCCTGTGTATCGCCTTCCTTTGAAACCTCATCATCTTTTGAGAACTCGAAGTTATTGATGATTGTACTGAATTGATTCCATTGCTGGAGCAAATTCGGATCAACTAATGGATCATGGTTACCATTAGAGCTGCTCTCCTCTTGGGTCTTTGCTTGGGTTTCTTCTTGTTGCTGTGCATTTTCCTGAGTTACCTCCTGCCTTTGGCTATGCGTCTCCTCTTGCTATTTTGATGTAGTAGGAGGTGGTGTATTATGTCGTTGTTCAGACTCGCTTGACCTGGTTGCTGTCGGTACAGTTGCTAACAGGTCTAGAGGCAGAGTTTGCAACCTCTGTTCTCTGATTCTGTTAAACTCAACTAGCCCTTCATCATTATAAAATTTCGGGCAAGCGACTTGACTTGATACAGTGATTCGGCTGATGCGAACAAGTCTTCAAATTTGTCTTCTTTGTGCTCGACCTTGGCCAATTTGGCCTGGTCGAGCGCATTATAAGCGATCTTTCTTGGATCATACTGCCTCCTTGGCAGAGTAGCCAGGGTGAGAAAATTCATTTTCATGGCTTCCTTCTCTGCATGCTTGATGTCATGCAGGGTATACATTCCAATTCGCAATGGAAAAGAAGGCCAAACATGTAGCTCTTTTCAGGGTTTGGGTAACCCCTTCAGCGCTGATTTGATAAGCTACCTCCCTGGCAAGTAACTTGTCAGGGATGTAGAGTGGTAGCACATGTGGCTTAGCCTGACTGCCAAAAACTCTGATATAGGTGAATTTCTCCTCCCTAAACCAAATCGCTACTGTAGTCAAATCTACAGCTGCTTGCTCGGATATTTTAGGGGCAGGCTTATTAAAAATTAAATAATGAATTGGTAACATAAAACCGTTGCAGATTTGGTACAGGTGGTGCTTATAACTAGTCTTCCAGAGTTTTCGATGATATATGTGAATGGGTGTGGGGTCTTGCGACGTCCACCTCCATCCCAGTACAGGAAATTCAGAATTAAAACACAACACATCCATAATATATGCACTATAGTAAAATGGCGGAATAACCCTTTCTGTGACACGATAGTCAGACCTGAAGTCAAGAATGGCTTTGGCTAACTTGTCGGACAATATGACCGCCCAGTCCATGATTTCTCCACTGCATGCTGCCTCAATTAGGGGGACCATTTCTATGGTGATGTTGGCAGAATCATGCAATCCCCATAGCCTACACATCATAACTCCAGCATAACAGTAAGGTGAACACAGGGAGTTAACTGAGTACTTACCCGAGGTCTCGTGCTTGTGTTTTGCTGGATTATGTCTCCAGTCTCGAATAGGTTCAGATTCAGTCTCGTTTTCTTCTCGAAACTTCTCCAAAAATGCAGCATTATACTTCTTCTCTTCTCATGGCAGGTGATACATTAGCCTTAGGTCTTCGGCTCGAAACAAGCCGAAAACCCTCCCATCTGTAGATTCAAACAGTCTATCGACAATTGGGAGTTCTTGGAGTGCCCACCTTACCACATCTGTGTAAGGAAGAACCTGCTCCCGAGCTGCTATTCTGTGTAGGAAGGAATCAGCCAAGTCTTTTAGATTGGCATCGGACTTGTTGGTATTTTCGCATAAAATCTCCACTTCGGTCACCATTGGCCCTTCGGCCTCAATCAAATTGCCAAGTGGTCTTGGGAAGTCCTAAGCATGTTGTATCTGATATTAGTCCTTTGTTCTTCCCAGTTGGATCAACGACAGTTAGCCCTGTGGCTGGCGGGGCAGTAGGCATTGTAGTCTTCTTGGATTTCTTTCCCATTCCACTTTCTTCTGTTTCTGTGAAAGAATTCTGCACAGAGTAAAAAGTAAGCGCAACACATGCAACAATATCATGAATCGAACAGAATGAAGTATATATATATCTTGGCACATTCACAGTAATTAATCGACTTGAGGTGGCCTTAGGAGCTAATACGTGGATGGCTTCAAGCCTATTTTTCTTATTAAATGGTCATTACGGCCTGTCAGTCTCATTAATTACAATTGCTTCGATTAATGGATAAATGATTTATTTGAAGCATGTTGAGGGCGATTTAGCAGTTTGAACACGGATGAGCGGCTTTTCCAAAGGATATGGCCTTAATTACGAATAAATCAAATCAAACGACCTTTATGACTGTTACCTTGGGAAATGTGCCATTTACCTCTTGCGAAATCGGGCATCGGGGAAATGCTTAAGTTATTGCATTGGTTTTGCTTGGAACCCCCGATCACCGATATCCGATATTGCATCGCGTCGGGTATCGCTAGTAGTACCGCTTAGGATGAAGGCATGGTGAATCACCGATTGCCGATAGCGATATCGCATCACATCGGATGAGGATTAGTTTAGTTGTGCTTTAGGTGCTATTGCCGATTGCCGATTGCCGATTTCGCATCGCATTATGGCAAGGATAATTACTCCGTGTTACTTATGCTTTGCCGATATCCGATAGCGATTTCGCATCGGCGAAAACCAATATGTCCTTTACATTGTGTTTCTTTGTCATTGTGATATGCGATCTTGCAATCGCTTTATCGCAATGATAAAGATAAATCGTTTTATATCGGGTTTTTTTTTGATTGGTTCTATTGAAAAGCCTCTTTGCGAAATAGAACTTTAAATTGATACCAATTTGAAACAAAAATTAAAAGGGACCCATTTCACATTATATTTTTTGGAATTTTAATGATATGAAATGGGGGTTTGTTGTAGGGCACAACAGTTGGCCATTCATGCGTGTTAGTTGAATGTGTGTCTCTTACACTTGCATTCCACGTGCTTGTTGCATTTGCATAATGTTGATAATGGTTGTACTGATGTTGCCATGTGGAATTTGATGTTGATATTGTGGAGTGCATCCTCGTGGATGTATGACTGGTTACATGTTGTTATATTTTGATTACATGTATCATTTTGTATGCTTGGTTACATTTTTGTATGTTTGGTTACATTAAGGTATGCTTGGTTGCATGTATCAATCTTGTAGGCTTGGTTACAAGTATTGTTCCTTTATGCTTGATTACATGTGTTTATGCATGTATGTGCTTGTTTACGTATTGCTTATGCATGCTAATGTCTGCATGAGGTCAAGTGTACAATGATGTAATGATTTTTTTCATGCATGAGGTCGTGGCATGTGTTATTGTTAAGGTCATGCACTGATGACTAGACCCTAGCTAGAATGATGTTTGCATGGTTATATGCTTATGTGTTATGTTTTCATATGATGTCATGATTATGTTATACATGTATCACACTGATTTGTTGATATTTTAGACAAGGTATCCTTCCCAATATATACTAAGATACATTGGGTTATTTGTATTTGGTTTATATGACATGATATACCTTGCAGGAAAAAATATCAAATGGCTAGTAAGATGGTAGACTACAAAGAATCTCCCTATGAATCAAAAGAGCAGTATGGTGTTGGGAACTCTTCTGACTTGGTTGATACATTGAGAATATTAAAGGAAGAAATATGGAGTTGTAAGGAAGATAATGTCAAAATCATGTACGCATAGGAGAAACAAGCATAGGTAAATGTAGTGATACTTCAGAGTTTTTTAGATTTACAGTGACATGAACCACGTGAGTAGGAGGATAGAAATAATGTGGTATATGGTAGTAGGTCGCATGGTGGTCAAAGATCATATAGAGATGACATGGTTAGAGATGGAAGATTTTTGGAAACTCAGGAGAGGAGAAGAGATAGAGACATGTATTATTCTAGTTATGATTCAGATAGGCACTATGATTGTCATCGTTATCATCTTTATAAGAGGAGTGATAGGGGATACTTTCCAGATGAGTTTAAGAAAGCAAAGCCACCTAATTTTAATGGAGAGATGAAGAAACCATAGGATGCAGAGTCATGATTACTTTGCATGAGGAAGTTCTTCAGGTTGCATCACTATTCAGAGAACATGAAAGCCAAAGTAGCTGCATTCAGTGTCAAAGGTAAATAATACATTTGGTGGGAAGATGTGAAGGATGTCAGATGTATTCATGAGGAAGACTTAACTTGGAGTGAGTTTGAGTGGGTATTCAAGAAGAAGTATCTGTCAGAGAGATACTTTGATGATAGGGAAAAATATTTCTATGAGTTAAAGATGGGATACATGACATATGAGGAGTACACTAGTAGGTTCTTGGAGTTATTGAGGTATGTGCCTCACCTCACAGAAGAAAAGGACAAGATTTAGAGTTTCATTAGTGGATTACTGATTGCATTCAAAGATAGGATTGAGTTCAATGATACTAAATCATTGGAAGAGGCCATTCGAAGGTTAAGGAATTGCTATGAACAATCGAAGTGTAGGTCTGAGACTAAGGTAGACTAGAAAGGTAATGCAAAGAACAAAGGAAAATGGGACAGAAAGTGAGCAAGAACTTAGGGTACATATAATAAAGAGAATGTTGCACCATCTAAGAAGTTCAATGCATCAGATAGAGGACAGGGACATCGATCTAAGAAGCAGAATAAGGGTGCAGGCTGGAAGCCTATATAGTATTGGACTTGTGGCAAATATCATCACAAGAGAGAATGTCCATATAAATAGGGTGGTAGGCCTAAGATATATAGTCCACAGGATGCATAGACTGTTGGGGATGTTCGTCAAAGCATTCCAGATATTTATGAAGCATTGGATAAAAAATAGGTAGACCATGAGGCATCTATCATTGAGATGGATTGTAAGATTTGTGATCAAGTTATTTCTATTTTGATTGACCCTAGATCTAGTTATAGCTATCTTAGTCCTAACTTGGTGGATAAGTGTGGTTTGTGTAAGGAATTTCATCCAAAATATTGGTTAGTGCAATTGGCTACAGGCACCAAGAAGTGAGTTCACCATTTGGTAAGAGCTTGTGCATTTGATTTCGATGGTATGCCTAACACAACACATTTGAATGTATTACCATTGGGATTATACAGTATGTTGTTTGGCATGGAATTGTTTTATCTTCATAGAACCAATGTGGATTGTTATGACAAAGCTATTGAGTGTTTGGATGGAAATGGGAACCAAGAGTCTTGCAAGGAAAGAAGAAAGCCACATCAGTTAGGATGGTGACAACTATGCAAGCAAAGCGTAGTCATAGGAAATAATGTGTTTTATTTGTAATGCACATCTCTAGTGACAAGGGTAAGGAAATTGATGATGCAAATGTTTTGAGTAGGTACCCAGTTCTACAATAGTTCAAGGATGTATTTCTTGAGTATTTTCAGAGTTTCCACCTCAGAGGGAAGTAGACTTTTCTATTGAATTAGTGCCAGGGGCATCTCTAGCATCGAAAGCACCTTACAAGATGAGCACACCTGAGTTGTAGAGTTGAAACTACAATTGAAGGAAAAGTTGGACAAGGGATACATTAGGCCAAGTGTATCACCATGGGGTGCACTGATATTGTTTGTGAAGAAGAAAGATGGTACTATCAGATTATTCATTGAATATGGGTAGTTGAATAAAGTGGCCATCAAGAACAAGTATTTGTTTCCGAGGATTGATGACTTTTTCAATCAGTTGAAGGGAGAAGTAGTGTTCTTGAAGATTGATTTGAGATCTAGATATCATCAGGTATGCATCAAAGAGGAGGACATTTACAAGATAACTTGTCAGATTAGGTATGGGCATTATGCGTTTGTTGTAATTCCATTTGGATTAACTAATGCTCCAACTACATTTATGTTCTTGATGAATAGTGTGGTGCATCCATATTTGGATAAGTTTGTTATTGTGTTCATTGATGACATATTGGCATATTCTAAAAATGAGGAAGAGCATGCCAAGAACTTATTAGCAGTGTTAAGGTTGTTGAGAGAGCATCAATTGTATGCTAAGCTCAACAAGTGTAGTTTCTTTCGGACTAAGGTACATTACTTGGTACATGGTGTCTCCAAAGAGGGCATTGCAGTAGATCCAGAAAAGGTAAGGGCCATCATGGAATGGGTAGCTCCTAGGAATGTAGATGAGGTGAGATATTTCATGGGGTTGGTAGGTTATTATATGAGGTTCATTAGGAACTTCTCACATATTTCTTATCCTATCACATCATTGCAGAGGAAAGGTAAGAATTTTGAATGGAAAAATGAGCGCGTGGTTAGTTTTGAGTAGCTTAAACAGTTGTTGACACATGCACTAGTGCTAAATATTGAAAATCCAGAAAAAGAGTTTGTGGTATGCATAAATGCTTGCAAAAAAGGACTTGGTGGGGTTTTTATGCATGATGGACAGGTGGTATGTTATGAACCACAAAAACTAAATGAGCACAAGAAAAAATACCCCACACATGATCTTGAGTTGGCAATGATTATACATGTGTTGAATATGTGTAGACATTATTGTCCGGGTAGGAGCTTTACATTGATGAGTGATCACAGTGGTTTGCAGTATCTATTTGATGAACCAAACTTGATTTATAGGAAGGCTCGGTGGTTGGTCATGATCGGTGAGTTTGATTTTGAGATTAGGTACATCAAAGGAAAAGATAACATAGTGGCATATTCTTTTAGCAAGTGGATACAAGTAAATCACTTAGCAGCTATGAGCTCCTATGGGACAGAATTACAGGATGTGATCTTGCAGTTAGGTTAGAAAGACATTAGATATATGGATATTATGCACAGGTTGCAACAGAGTACTGGTATAGGTACAAGTGATAGTACATGTACAGGTATAGGTAGTGGTACAGGTACAGGTGCAGGTGCACATGATGTGGATTATTGTCTTACAGAGGATGGATTGGTCAGATTCAAAGACATGATATATGTGCCAGACAATAGTGAGCTCAAGAAGGTGATCTTGAGGGAGTTTCATGAAAAACCATATTTGGGTCTCCCAGGTTATTAGAAGACATTGACAGTAGTGAAGATATTTTATTATTGGTCGAACCTGAAGAGGGATGTAACATAGTTTGTGGCTAGGTGTTTTAATTGTCAGCGTGTGAAGGCAGAGTGTAAACATCCAGGTGAACTGCTACAACTGATCGCACTTCTAGAGTGGAAATGGGAATTCATTTCCATGGAGTTCATGACAGGAGGACAATGAGACAAAATGATTCCATCATGGTTGTTGTGGATAGGTTGACAAAGGTTGCACACTTCATTCTAGTGAAGTCTACATTCTCAGCTAGCAATGTAGCACAAGTATTCATTCGAGATGTGGTCAGACTACATGGTGTTCCAAAGAATATTGTGTTAGACAGGGATGCAAAGTTCATTTCCAAGTTTTGGAAGGAGTTATTTGTAGGTTTGGGCACAAAGTTGGCCTTCAGTACAACTTATCATCCACAGACAGATGGACAGACAATGAGGATCAACATGATATTGGAGGACATGTTGAGGATGCATGTGATGCATCAACAACGAAAGTGGGAAGATTATCTTCCATTAGTAGATTTCGCTTAGAACAATAGGTATCAAGAATATTTGAAGATGAGTCCTTTTGAGGAATTGTATGGGCAGAGTTGCAATACTCTTGTCAGTTGGAGTGATCTAGTTAACATGGTGTTGATTCGACTAAACATGTTGGTAGACATAGAACAGGAAATGTAGGTGATCAAGAAGAATCTAAAGGAAGGACAAGATAGGTAGAAGAGATATGCATATTAGAATAGGTTGTTTAAGGAGTTCCAGGTTGGGGAACAAGTGTACTTGCACATTAAACCAAAGAAGAGCTCCTTATGGATTGGATCCTGTGCCAAGATGACACCACAATTTTGTGGACCCTCCAGTATTGTTGAGAGGATTGGACTAGTAACCTATCGAATTGCACTTCCTTTGACAATGAAAGTCCATGATGTATTACATGTGTCATTGTTTGAGAAGTATGTTAAAGATGCCGATCATGTGATTGACTAGTTTGTATTGCAGGTGGAACCAGATGGAGAATTCCAGTCGAAGCCTCAATGTATATTGCAGAAAAAGGTGCTCATGCTTTGGAACCAAGCAATCAAGCAAGTTAAACTACATAGAAGCAATTTGAGCCTCATGAAGCTACATGGGAGATGGTAGATTAGATGCGGGCTATGTATCCTTCCTTGTTTTCCAAATGAGGCAAATAATTTTTGGTATGGTGTTTTGTTATATGTCTTGGTATATGTTTTGGTATATGTTTTCTTTATGTTGGTATATGTACATATTTATATGGATGTAAATACCGTAATAAGATATTTTATAAAGCTCCAATAAGCAGTATGGGTATCATGTCATTATGATGTTATGTTGTTATGTTTTCATGTTGGTTTTCTTCTCAGCAGGTTAATAATTGTAGATAATGCATCAAGCTAAGTTATAAGCTCCATTGGCATTATATTTTTCTTACAATAGTTTTGTGGTTATAGGTGTTGTTGAACACCAAGGAAGGTGTTCCCCCAAGGGGGAGGGTTATGTAATAGCCTTGGTGAAAATTCCATGTAATAAAATTTAAAAAAGGAAATGTAATAACCATTGTTGGTGGGAAACTTATTCTGAGATGAATGGTGGTAAAACTCCTAGTGATGGGGATCACTTGTGATTGATTAATGGCTAAGGAAATTGGCAAAGGTAATGGCTAAGGATTTGGAAAGGAAAAATGTCATTTTTGGCACAATTATTTATGAAAATAATGGAAATTATGAGAAAAGGGACGTGAAAGGTCATAGGTTTCATGCGAGGAGGAAAATGAAGGAAATAATGGAAAATGAAGAAAATAGAAGCCTCATTCATAAAAAGGCTTTTGAGGATCAGTTGGTAACCCTTTTTTAGTTCAGTTTTGGAGCTCTCTCATTATTCTCTCTCTCTCTCTCTCTCATACACTTGGACACTTCGAGTTTTCGTAGAGCATTCTTAAAGGGTGTGGCATACTCGTATTTTTGGAGAAAGAAGGAAAAGGAAGAGCATGAAAGTGCAAGAGGACATCGGAAGTAGCAACTACAATGATATTTTATTGCAGGTATCAAGTTGCATATATGTTTCCTCACTAGTTTTGGCATGCATGGCATATGCATATGGATTTTTGGTCATGATCTATCACTAGCATGGACAATTGCCTGGATTTATAGTGGATTGCCTAGCCTTGCCATTTCTTGGATAGCCATGGTGATTATGGATTTGTTTTCCTTGGTTTTATTGGTTGCTTCTCATGTTTCCTTATTTTGGGTTGAGTTATTAGTCCTGGAAACCCTAATTGGACAATCGCTTTGGAAACCCTGTAAAAACTTGGGTTGAGTTACTAGTCCTGGAAGCCTTGGTTGGAAAAAAAACTTTGGAAGCCTTGTAAGGTTTGGATAGAGACGAATTTGACCATGGTTTGTGATGTCCGACTGTGAGGTGGAATCACTATTTGATGGGTTGAGGTGGATGGCCTCTAGAAGCCCTGGATGGTTTTTAATTGATATGTTATGTGAGATCTGACATTCTTGTTTGCAATATGGCACATGGGTGAATGGTTGAAGTGAGATTTGGCTCAGCCATTCTACGGTTGGGTGGAACATGGAAGTCCCATCCCGGGTTTGGATTTTGCATCATCAATATGAGGTTATTTCTCCTTGTACTTCTACGAGTATTATAATGGTTTATATGTCAATCATATGGCTATGATTTCATTGTTATTTCCGTTTCTATTATGTTGGTTATATATATGTTTTATGACAATAGCTATGTATGGTTCTTATCATGTTTTTACTTGTAACTAAATGAAAATGTATCTATGACCTAATGGATGAAATGGTAGTCAATGTGTTGAGGCAACAATGTCTCTTAACAATTCTCAACTAAGTATGAGAACCCTATGCTCAAATCTGTTATTCACACATGTAGATTACATATTTGTGATATGTTTGAAAAAATGGTAGTCATGGATAGTAGGGGTCCAATCAAGGTCCTATTCAGGTAATTTCTTCTTCACTATCATTTCCCTGTTATCTTACTGTTCTGAAGTTGTAATTATATTCTGGGCAGTGACCTGGGCTTTGGGCCTGAAAAAGTGGCTCAAATCCCCGGGACATTGGCACAACACTATTGAAAAAATTCCTTGGACACTACCTTGTAGGCTTGTGAGAGCGTCCAAAGGTCCCTAGATGCTGTAATGCCCATAGAATGAGAGTGTCCAGAGGTCATATGGTCCAAAAGCTCAGTGGGACCTAGGGGCTGTTTGGCAGGAAGGTTGGATTGGTTCATGAGGGTCCTAATGCCGATGTTGAATGTTTGTATGGTGTGTTTTTGTCGATTCCACTTCCTTAACGTGAAGTAGGAGGTCAAATCATATCATAGTGGCCTCTCATCACATGTTTACCCTGGCTGGTTGGTTGTTTGGGTAGATGTGGGAGGAGGGTGGTGTTACATTATGCAAACTTTGTGTATAAAGGGTAGTTATAGGGTACTTGTGCAAACAGGTTTTTAACTAATTCCTGAGAGTGCTTTACTTGTCAAGGGGGTAGTGAAGGCATTAGGAAGTTAATATAGAGATTATCCCTCCATGTGAGCTTATAGGCATGCCAAACCTACTTAAATATTTCTGTCTGACTACATGGTAGTTTGTAATAGAAACATCTATAGAGTTTCCTTTTTTTTTTATTGTACACGATACTAAGAAAAAATATAAATACTTGTGCAAAATACTACCATATTTAGAATTTACTAATTTAGATTATCTAGTTAGGTATTTCTGGCCTCTTATATAGAAATTTACATAGCTACCTTTGCTTTGTTCCCCATGTCATCATGTATAAGTTTGTGCTATATTTATTATGAAAGATACATGTAACGATATTTTACTTACTAACAAAATTTATATGCATTCATGAGAATTATTGAATATCTATATGCATTCAAAATAATTATTGTATGTCTACTACTACATGGTTAGTAATTTGTTTTCCTTTCTTAGTTCATTATTCATTCTTGATGCAAACAACTACATGCTAATAATCACTAGCTAATAAATAGTTGTAACATTCCTAATAACATAATGATTACATTAATATTTTTACTTATATAAACACATGAAAATATGATAGGAAACAATAGGTTCCTCCCAACTGGTGATTTAAACCACAATAATTCTCCTCGAGCCTTAGGCTTCATTGCATTAATATATTTTCATCATTTTATGGTATTTTCCCACCTTCCCCATACATACTTTAGCAGCATGCTGCTTTTCAATGTTTGTCCCTTTTCTTTCTTATACCTAGGATTTTACAGGTATCTCCTTCTTAGTATCTAACATTGCATTTTTCTCTAGTTATGCTCTTCTTTCCCCCTTTCAATATAAAATTTATCTCCAATTGTTTTCTCTTTTGTGGTGATCAGTCCTCCTAGAATCTTGGGGATTTTTGGGAGGTTATAACTATGACAATTTCCACCTTTACTCATTCACTACCTAAGAATTCAAAAAATTCAACATTTATTGACAATAGAGAAACCTAACTAATCACATGTTGGTTACATAATATTTCTAAAAAAACCATATTTTATTTATAACTACATGCAATTATTTACATTTGTCATTTAATTCTTCAACTTTAGTCTTAGCCCCATGGCTAGTGGTTAGTGTTTCTCGCTTAAATAATTAAAACTAATCATAGAATCAAGAAGTATTGTAAAAGTAATTGAAACAAGGGTATCACATTTCCCCTCCCCTTAATTTGAACACTATCCTCAAAGTTTTCTTTACACTCTTTAGTTCTAAAAGAGTGAAGGAAATACTTCTTGCATTTTATCTTCCATCTCCAAGGTGGTTCTCCTTAGGGCCAAAGTGCTTCCATTGCACTTTAATCAGTACGATGACTAATTTTCAAAGTAAAGTATCCCTCTTGTCTGAAATTCACAAAGGCTCAACCTAAGTCTCACCTTCTAGTTCAACCCGTATCTTTAACACCTCCCCCACATTTACCGACTTTGACAAGATATGTAGGTTAAACATGAACTGAGTGTCATTATGATATGATATGATCTCCATGTTCCAATTATGGAAGTGGGGCCTACAAATCAGAAGTATACTGACATCCCTTAGAGACTACAGATCACTCAGGAGCCTACCAACCACCCCAGGTGATCAATCCCTACGATGGAACTCTTTTTCACTAAGTTTACTCCCCAACCATACAAATAACACTACATGCATATGGTTGGGAGGATAACACCACACCCACAAGCCAGTCTCCATGTAGCTAAGACACAAAATCCCATGTTTTGAGCATGTGGTCACAAGATCTATGCCACTTTTTTCAGGCTATCCTCTAGACACCTGTTGAGAACTGCCTGTAACTTTCCAGAATCATGATAATAATGATAACAATGCTAAACAATTAAAGCTTGAGAAAGATCTTGACTAATACATGCCAAATGAAAGATAGACATTTCGTCAAACATATGAAAAAAATATAAGCTATAGGTCATGAACACATATCTGATCATAAAATTTTGAACTTCATCTGGAAATCACCAAGAAGGTTCAATTCCCTCTCGAGCTAGTTGCAACAACACTTATTAGTCCATGAATTCATAAACCATTCAATAAATTATCAAATCATGAACAAGATCCATAACTAGAGCACATCATAAAACCATGCAAATAACCAACATATATTCAAAATAGAAATTATGAAAAACCAAGCAGAAGATCATCATAATAAATGATACAAGTACTCATAGATCACAATATGAAATAAATCATATTAACAAATGAAAATTCCAACCAAGTAAGGGACTCCCATGTATCACCTGACCATTACTTGGGTTGAACCAAATCTATCTTTTAGCAAATCAACCCCGCACAATATTCTAAGCATGAATGTGGGATCACAAGGGTTAACCCATAAAATAAACAACTAGGGTTTCCATAGGACAAACCACCTCAACCATCAACCATAATGATCTTACCTATCCTATCCAGAAATCATTAACATCAACTAGATTGGTCTATATCCAAGTTATCTAGGGCTTTAGAGGTTCCATCTCAACCCACCGCCTTCAAGAACCCAAGCTGTTATAGGTCTATAGACAACTACCATGTCATACCACATCCTCCAGGGACCTAAGGTGTTCCAAGGCTCCAAAGATCCTATCCCAACCCACAACCATATGGAACCTGAGAACCAATCAACAAATCCAAATGGGGAATCCACTACACCATGGATATCTAGGAAATGACAAGGGAAGCCTGAAACCACTATCAATCCAATCAAATCTCCATTCCAATGAAAAAATAACCAAGGAACCACATGCATATACCATGCATCCAAAAATAGCAAGGAAATCACACACGCAACTTGTTACCTGCAATGTATCCTTGTTGTAGCTACTAATCCAATATTCTCTTCCACTAGCCACCAATTCCTTGCTTGTCCTTTGATTTCTTTATCCAAGTCCAAGTGTATGTTAGAGTTCTCCAAAAATTCTCTAAGTGTGTAAGAGTATGAGAGAATGAGAGTGCAGAAGTAGAGAACCAAAACTGATTAAACAAAAGTTGTGAACTATTTCTCTGATTCCTTTTTATCATTGATGTCTGTCTCTTCCTTTCCTCTTTCCTTTTTTATTTCATTTTCATCTAATTTATCCCTAATTTCTTTTACATGCATATTTTTGTATGCTATATGGAATCTACAATTGCATATAGAAGTATCTTCCCTAGACTTAGTGGCTTGGTCTAGAACAACAAAAATAAAAGACTAAAAAGTTTTTCTTAGAAGAATTGGAGAATTGAAAGATGCTTACTTGTTATCCGTCATAATCTCTTCTCATCTCTTAGATTGTCAGCTCCAATTGTAGCTCCAAACACTATAATTATAACCTTCACAAACAAACAACACAGGCCAAAGATATACGAAATCTATGTAGCATTATCCAATCATTCTATTTAATGGATCAACATAGCATTGAAACACATGTACATAAGCATAACATAACACATGTAGGAAAATGACATACTCTTTTTATTAAAATAGAAGGGAGAGAGTGTACAACCAAAAGTGGAAGTGGATATTGTAGAGAACCTCCCAAGTTGACTTGTCCTTCCTTGCCACAATGTTCACCTCAAAGTCACCCTAATGCATGGGAATAATGTCTCTCTTATGATCAAAGCAATAGCATAAGGGTATGATTAATATCCAAAATTCCACCTCTATCTTGTGGATGGTAGCAAATATATAGGAGAGGATGGTGGTTTAGGAATTCTTATCCATTTACCAATCTAGGCTTGAGATCCACTCTTGATGGGAGGATGAGCTCAAGGGATAAGAGGTGAAAACTCCAGGTAGGGAAGATAGGATTAAAAGTTCTTATCCAAGTTAAATGGTTGTAACATCTCCTGAAAGCTTCTGGAAGAGGAAGCTTCATGATTATTTTTATTTTCCATGAATTTCTAGAATCAACGCACCCCCAACAAGGGAAAACTTGCCTTGATAAGAGCAAGTGCAGAACTGAGAAATTTTCCACTCAAAGCAGGGCCCTAAAGGGACAAGGTGTGATGGGCCTTAAAAATCACTAAAATGAAGAAGTGAACATCAAAAACTCAAGGATTTGAGAGAGTCATGCTTAGGGATTTATGTAGGTATGATGACAAGGTGTTCATGGATGTTGATAGATTCAATTTGTAGGCATACTGACTAGATAGGATATAATGACCTATAATAGACTGCCCCATAATACACAAAGTTAGAAATAACGACTGATTACTAAAGTGATTTACCTTGTGACAAGTTCGGATCAAGAACAACTGGTCAGATCATGATCTGTTAGAAGAAATTTTCATCATGATACCTTTGCCAAGGGAGGCATACCCATGCTCAACACATAAGCTAACATTGCATGTAAAATGATCAAGTAGACATGTCCACTGATGAAGAAAGGTGGATCCATGATTTCATGACTATCTGTATGATCATAGCCATCATGTTTTATAATCTTGCATTAATATTGAAATCACATCCTGGATGGATGGAACTAGATCTAGGGTCTTCTATCTCGTTCACTCAATTTTCCAATGTACGAGTCTAACTATGTGAGTAAAGGAGCTGGAGTTGCATGGAAGACACCATATAATTACCGGCTAATGACGTAAGCCATTAACAGACACGAGAGAAACCACTGATCAAGGTGTTGCAGTATAATCTGTATGGTGTGGATGAATGTGTTGAAGTAGAACACCACACAAAATCTGTCAGTTGAAGGCTAATGATGAAAACCTATCACCAAGAGTGATGATACTTTGCATTGATGTATAGAAGTCCCAAGGTATTAAAAGAAGAATTTCTAAGTCGACTTCCTGGATAATGAGGTGATGTCAATAGGAAGCAACCCATTACATGAGGTCCTTGATGTATCCCCCATCAACGACATGAAATGGGTGTCATGATTCAAGACAAAATGACTTTGACGTGGAATTGGTTTAGCAACGATAGACATGGAATGAAGGCTTAAGAGTAACATAACATATATTAGTTGATTCAATTTTCTTAAACACACTAGCAACATTAAATGGAGTTGGCAGCATTGACCTAAAACTAGAAATGGAGGCTTTGAAATGGTATGATGAACCAAAAGAAACGAAGATTTCCCAACCCAATAGCCACGTAGATGAAGTGGAAGAGTGTCATGTTCAAGAGTGATTCACTGCTATAATAGGTGGAATATCATGTTTTCCTAATTTTCCCAATCATTGCTAGTCAGTACCTTTTTATTTTTTAACAAGTTTGAGGAGGATAACATATGCTTTATTTGTAAGTTTATACTTCAGATGAATCCATCCGAGTATGTTTAATGAACCCTGAAGGAGTGGTTCGATCTCATCATGTTCGATGATTCCATCGCTGTTTGATTTTTTGACTAGTCCAACGAGTGTCTAACTCGACATATTTTTCATTTTTAGAGAGTTTGAAAAAGAGGCGAAAAAGAAAACCCCAAGGGTTCCTTTTCGTAAATAGTCTCTTGAGTCCAAAAAAGTAGAAATAAATACTCAGGAGAACCTCTTAGCCATGTTTGACTAAGGTATTCCTTTTTCGTAGTTAGTCTATCTCAGTCTTGAAAAGGCATTTGGGGAATTTTGAGGTCTAAAAATTGGCCTCATAAGAAAAATGTACAGCCAAAATAAATTTTATAAAAACTAATAAGATTCAAGATGATGATGTCAACCATGGGGGATGATTCACCGTTTTTGGAGTAAAAAAGTAAAAAGATTAAAAAATAATAAAATAATAAAACTACTTTTTCAACTCATATTTTCAACATATCTCCCTAAGATTTTACTCAAATTTCGAGCATGATTACTCATTGGATGAAAAATTTAATTCCTTATCGAAGAAGTACCCATGTTGTCTACTTTTGATGGACCCTCCTATACGAAAAATGAGAAATACATGAAAAAATATGATTGCAGTCACGATTTTCATGTATTTCTAATTTTTCATGTAGCAGGATCGATCGAAAGTATGCAACATGGGTACTCCTTGGATGAGGAATCAATTTCTGCATCCAACGAGTGTTTTTGCTCAAAATCTGAGTAAACTGATAGGGAGATAGGTTGAAAATTCGAGTTGAAATTTTTATTTTTACTTTTTCCCTCTAAAATTTGATGATGTAATCTAATCTTATTTTATTATTTCCACTATTATTTTATAATTTCCTTAGGAGGCTCATTTAAGACCTCAGAATTCCCATAATGGTTAAACTTATACTGAGTATAAATCTTTTCATTTACTTTAACAAGTTCAAAAAGACAAGTGCTTGACAATCTTTTCATGTTTAGGGAGTCTAAAAAGAGATGAAAGAGGAGTCCTCCTGGATGAACGATTGGTATAAACGGTATAAATTGGTTCCAATCATGATGGAACTAATCAAAACACATAGAGGTCAAGAGGCTGGCTAATAATGCCACTCATTGCAGCTATTCCTCAGGAAGGGTAAAACAACCAAGTGAAAGCATATGATCAGCCATGCAGATGGTGATGATGGAATGAGAAAACCAAGGCTCACTGGAAGAATTAGGCTGATAAAAATGGCAATCACAAGAATAGGATGAGAATGGTTTCATTTTTACACAATCTTGAAACATGAGAAAATCTATGCTTGAGATTTTTTGAAGATTTTTTTTTTTTTTTTTTTTTTTTTTCACAAGGTTGAAACATGATAAAAACTATCCTTTAGAGTGGTTTCATTTTTGCACAAGCTTGAAATAGAGAAAAACTATGTCTGAAATAAGTTGACATGCCCCTAGCATAATGTCTCAATTCAAGGTACATGCCCCCAAGCTTCATTTCATTCACATAAGTAGACTATTGGTTACTGATAGGTGAATGGAAAGAAGGTTAATTTACAATGTCAAGTGATAGAATTGACTGGGAATTTACGAGATCTAATCAAAGATTCTAATTGTAAGGGATTTGTTTCATTTTTTAATGAGCTTGACACAAGAATATAAACTATGCCAATAGACCTTATTTCATTTTTTAATGAGATTGACACAAGAAAAGGAACTCTTCTCGTAGGATCTTGTTTCATTTATTAACAAGATTGACACAAGAAAAGGAACTCTGTGCTAGGAACCTTGTTTCATTTTTTAACAAGATTGACACAAGACAAGGAACTCTACTCTAATAACCTTGTTTCATTTTTTAAGGAGCTTGACACAAGATAAATAACTCTCCTTTAGGAACCTTGATCATGACCTGCAAAATTCCATGGCTTCTAAGATGTTCTCATCATATGTGAGAACAATGCTCTGGAAGGGATCAAAGGATCTAATGGACAGATTAGACTACAATTCCCCCAGTTAGTGATGCAATACATCACCTACTATATCATCAATAGACGCAGACATGGAACAAGTAACCAACATAATTAATCTATGGCAAGGGAGATACCACTTGCATATCAAGATCATTTAGGGGAGCTGGTTTATTGGAAGTCAAATTAGAACTAACAAATGAAAGCTGGTCGATGCTCATGATTCTTCCTTCATGTGGGAAACAAATCACATGAAAGAGTGAAGAGATAAGAGCTCCCATGTTGTAAACATAGTCATTCCCAAGGAGTAAATTAAAATAAAAAGGGCCTTGGACTACCATCACATATTTATAGATGGTATTCCTCCCAAAGTAATAGGTAAGTAAGGAAGGATCCCTAACAATTGATTGGTTCCTTTGTTACAATCCAACAGATTCTGGGTAACAAGCATAAGTTGTGGAGACCAAAAGCTTTCCAAGTAGTTGAGAATAGAATACTAACAGACATTCCTTTGTCTATGAATGTGCCATATATGGGCATATTATAGGCCTATACAATGATCTGCACAATCACATAAGGAGGAAGATGACATCCGACTAGTCAACTCCAATCAAAGGAAGTGACCATACTACTTGGAGGAGATGATGTAGGATTGAGAGAACTACCCCCTTTCATCGTGGGAACGAGAGAACTGGTACCCTATGCTATGGGAACAAAAGGATTTCCCTCGTGTGCTATGGGAACAAGAGGATTTACCCCTAGTTCATTGTAATATGAAGAAACGAGAAGAACCTAAGTGATATGAAGTTCACTCTCTATGGGAAAGGTATAATCAACTGAAGGTAGAGTTGAATCAACCGTTTTCTCAACCAACGGTTCGTCGGGAAGGTACTCATGGGATTCATGTTCAGAGAGAGTGCGATTAATGATTAGAGATAGATTCTGATCAATCACTTCATAAAATAGTGGAGAATTAGGGGAAAGCTTTTGATAACAAGATGGAAGACAAAGCTGAGAAACCGTAAGGTTTTCCAACATTTTTGAGGCTCCATCCATATAAGGAAAAATGTGAATATGATGATTTCCTTCATATAACCTATAGGGAAACTTGGCTTTACCCTTTTTTTTGAACCTTATGATCACTAGTCAATGGTGTGAAGCTCACATGATCTCTAGAAGTTTATGAAAAAGGTCGATGTGAGCCTGTGAACCACACTTCTAGTATATTTGGAATACTAGGAAAATTTCTAAGAAATTGGTCAACCTTACATAAATTGCAAGGGAATTTAACTTTGCGGGCTGATTGGAAGATTTCTCCATACTAGTTTCATAGGTAGCAATTGTTGCTTAGTTGCCCCCTGCTTATTTTTCTTCTTTTTCTTCCCTTTCTGCTTCTTCTTAGCTTCCTCATAAATCAAGAATTTAACGAGGTGAGGAGGAATAAAGGGATGAAGAAATAGCAGGTGAAAAAGGAAAAGGGTCAAATTGAGGTTGTTTTTTTCAAGTGGAGGAGAACTTGGTTGAGAAATAGTTTGGACATTCGAAATCATAGGGGTCAAAAAAAATAATTGGAAAACCAATGGTAAATTTGAGAAGGGACAATGTTGCCATAGAAGGAGAACCAATATTACCAAATGGAGGAAAAGGACTAGGATTCCCATAAGAAGGGTTTCCTTATTTGGTGGACTCAGGAATTGTTGCCATTAGTCTCAACCTAAGATCCACTAAGGAATTTTTCCATGGGGAGGATGTTGTTCCATGGTCAATTAATTGATTTTATAAATTAAAGACAAAAAAAAAAGGTTAACTAGGAAAAATGGTTTACCAAGCAAATGTGAACTGCAATATACCACCTTAGAGAACCAAGGATTTGCTTATGGGCAAGGAATCTCTCCGAATGCTGTGTTTAGTGTATCACAATACACAAGGCGACCCACTCAGTTAACTATGGTGGGATAACAACTTATGGTGGACTTAAAAAATATACTCGGTGACATGTGGAAGTGCAGTCCATGCTAGTGTTGTCTAATGCATACCTATATGATGAGAGAGTTCTCATATACTTTTCATGTGTGGAGTGCCATCCAATATACCTAGAGGTACATGGAGAATGGTGTGATAAACTTACCTACATGGAATGGGATATCATCCTCGGAATGAAATGCTGGCAAAAAAAATAGCTCCTATGTTTATAGACATTGGAACACGTATCTAGCTTAAACCTCTATGTGTGATGTTAAGTTTCGAGTGCTCCTTAGGTTAATTGATATGAATTTTATAGTTTATCTTGAATTATGTTTCAATTTCAAGGCTTAAAACTTGATGTCACTTGAACACACCTATGATGCTACTAATATGATAAAAGAAATATTTTCATTTTCCTTTTAACAGTGAAAGGCCTAACTAAGTAGGGGAGGAAGAAATCAATAAACAATGCAACAAACAAGTGGTGCAATAATCAATCTCCTCAACTTCACTATTCCATTCAAAAGCAAAGCCCTATATGCAACACAAATAATTTTTTTCCTTTTATTTTCTTTTAATGTTTCAAATGTAAAGAAACATATGAATGCAACTTGATCGTTCACAAAAAGAAAACACATAGACTTTAACTGTAATGCAAAAGTTACTTTTCAAATTCGACAATCAATTTATGCATACAAACCTGAATTGACAAGAAGAAATAAAGAACGAAAAAAATCTTATAAAAACAAGTGATGACACTGAGAGGTGACTAACACTCATAATAATGACCAAAGGAAGATTCACTCAATTTCACACAAAATCAAGTGTTGTATTGGCTTATGGGGGACCAAGACACACTCACAATCACAAAAGACAATTTTTTGCATGAAACATGAGTCAGCAAAGGTGAATATAGGCTACTAGTGATCTGCAACGCAGGTGTAGAGAAGGTTAAGATGCTCTATAATGCACTATCAACAGACCAGGGGTTTTGATGATCAAGGAAAAGGTATTTTTCGACACAAAAAATCAAATGCAACTTAATGAAAGGTCTTCCTAAGGTCAATTCAAGAGGAGTGAGACACTGGAGGTTTGTTCAAGAGGCGTAACAAGGGGAAAAGTCAAGGAAACAACTAAGGGAATGAATCGATCCCCTATATGGTCTCCAATTTGTTATACAAAATCTATGACCATGGACAACAATATCTTCCCTAGACCTAGTGGCCTAGTAAGAACAACTTAAATCAAAGAATATAAAGTTTTCCTTAGAAGAATTGGAGAAGGTAAATATGCTTACTTGTGATCTGTCTCAAGCTCTTCTCTTCTCTTGGATTGTCAGCTCAAACCATAGCTCCAAACTCTATAACTAGAAGCTGCACAAACAAACAACACAAGCCAAAGATCTACGGCATTTATGTAGCATTATCCAATCCTTCTATTCAATGGATCAACATAGATTTGAAACACATGTACATACAAATAACATAACAGATGTAGGAAAATGGTATGCTATTTTTATTAAAATAGAAGGGAGAGATTTTACAACCAAAAGTGGAGATGATCTTGTAGATAACCTCCCAAGTTGACTTGTCCTTCCTTGCCACAATGTACACCTCAAAGCCACCCTAATGCATGGGAATGATGTCTCTTTTATGATCAAAGTAGCAGCATAAGGGTATGATTAATCTCCAAAAGAATGCCTCTAGCTTGTGGATGGTAGTAAATATATAGGAGAGGATGGTGGTTTAGTAATTTTTATCCATTTACCAATCTTGGCTTGAGATCCACTCTTGATGGGAGGATGAGTTGAAGGGATAAGA
Source organism: Pinus taeda (assembly GCA_000404065.3). Lineage (NCBI taxonomy): Eukaryota > Viridiplantae > Streptophyta > Pinopsida > Pinales > Pinaceae > Pinus > Pinus taeda. Next base: position 276,082 of record APFE030556857.1, on the reverse strand, counting down.
GGTGAAAACTCCAAGGTAGGGAAGATAGGATTCAAAGTTATTATCCAAGGCAAATGATTGTAACAACTCCTGGAAGCTTATGGAAGGGAAAGCTTCAAGATTCCTTTTATTTTTCCCGAATTTATAGAATCAACACACCTCCAGCAAGGGAAAAATTACTCTGATAAGAGAAAGTTCATAACTAAGCAACCTACCACTCAAAGTAGGCCCCTAAAGGGCCAAGGTATGATGGGCCTTAAAAGCACTAAAATGAAGTAGTGAAGTTCAAAAACTCAAGGATTTGAGAGAATCATGCTTAAGGCTTTGTGTAGGGATGATGAAAAGGTGATCATGGATGTTGATGTATCTAGTTTGTAGGCCTATTGACCAATTGTGACAAAATAGCCTGTAACAACGTCTCTTCACCTTGATTTTCTCCTATTTTCCTTTATTTTCATAATTAAATGCCATTTATATCCTCTTTGTATTTGCCAATTTCCATAACCATTAATAAATTGTAAGTGATTCCCAATATGATTTTTTTCACACCTTTCAGCTTGGAATACATGTCCCATGACCTTGCTTTTATTTTATAACCAAAGTTGATTACAAACCCCTCCCCCTTTGGGTAACACCATCGTCGGTGTTATAAGATGCTTATGACCAACAAGACATGCTGCCTATGGAGCTTTATAACACAACTCGATGCAACATTTACAATGACCAACTACTGAAAACATGACAAACATAATGCCTATGGAGCTTTATAAACCCAACTCGATAAAATTTTTACATTGACAACACATGTACTTATGCACATTTGCTTCAACCAACAAATAATCATAAAATTTATGGAGCTTTATGAATACAACTCAATACAATATTTAAAATAATATATAGGTACATACATATGCACATTTTCTCTAATCAACAAATAAAAGGATATTATACCCACATCAATGATAAGGGAATCCAGGGGCTCAAACCTCCACCCTCAAAGTAGTACCAGGATTCACATCCTTCCCAAGAATTCTAGAGCCCACTACTAAGATCACATTCTTCTTGCAATGTCCAATGCCATAATCCTTGCGCTACTTGTTCTCTCAGTGAAAATTTACCGACTCATTGTTCCATCTTACACTAAGAATGTGCTCCTAATTCCATATGGCAATGCTGATGACAAAAACAAATTTATTCCTCGACCATTCCTTCTCTTCTTCCTAGTCCCTCAAGTAATTTGTTCACACCCTTCTATGCAGTCACTGATCTAGGTGGATATTGGTGGCCACCCACCTTATCCACCTATACCTCTAACTGGTTTCATCATTTTCCTTGATTATAGTATAATTTACTATTTTTAGTAGTTTTTCGGGTCTTGAACTTTTAGAGCTATTTTGACCCCCTAAAAGATGTTTTTTTAGGTCCTATTGAAGGCTCAAAAATCTCTGCCGACAACATTATAAGTGAGACCACCCAATCGGGAACTTAGAGCTGCTCCTTTTTTGTTGAAATGGTGGTTCTGACTGGTTAAACTAGGTCCATCTACCTTCTCTCTATCTGTACTAGCTTAAAATGACTTTCACCTACCAATAGAGAAGACACATCAAATGAGCCCTCTTTCTAATCAGGAAAGAAAGTGATCCTTAAGATGATCTGGGACTCAGCCAAGCCACAACTAAATTTTTCCTCTTTGATAAGAGGACTTCTAGGAATGTAGAGTTAAATCTAAATGCAAACTAATCCTAGAATGTAAGCAAAAGGAAAAAGATCCTAAGCATATCTCGATTAGGAAGATGTAGATCTAACCCAACCGAGAGCAAAGTAATTAAATGATTGAGATTTAAATATGTTTGGCTTATAACGAATATCAAGCTAATGAAGTAGTTCAATTAAATAATGTTATGAATAGAAAAACACATTATGTTCAAAGATCTAATAACTAAGATAATTAATCAACAACATTTAGGAAGTAGTTCACAAAATGGTGATGATTGTTAAATCAATAACTCGTATGATTAAACAATAATATAAGGAAATAGTTCACACAATATTATTATTTGTTAAGAAATAATTAAAAGGATGATCTATGAGTAAGTAGTTACTCAAACATCAAAGTTCAACACATAAGAGCAGAGATAAAAAAACATATAATTGCAATAAATCACTCACATAGACAATAGTGCAAATATGACTGAAAGTCACAAGTCTATGCTATTATAGAATGAAACCCGTATTAAAACAATAGCATTTTATATACCAATTATAGAATGCAGAGGTTATGAGCTAATGAAAATGCAGAAAATTAAACTCAGAAAATTAATTTTGTTTAAAAATTCAGAGCTTGATATTCTGCTAAATTTTAGACTCATTAAATGATCAAATCCTATTATGAAACCATTTCATAAATATTCTCCATGAGTTTATCTATCGAACGAGCCATCCTGGGCCACATTTGGCCAAATAAAACTCAACGTATGAGCTTCCAAAGTTGAGGAGTCAAAACTCCCAGAATTCTGGAAAATTTCTCCGCTGGGCCAAAAATAGGAAGTTTTTAATTAAAATCTAATCCTAAATTAAATTATAATTATTTCTTAATTAATACTAATCTAATTGTAATTACCAAAATTAAATTACTAATTAATAAAATGAATTATAAACATAATTTAATTAATTAAAAAATTAAAATGGATGAAAAGTTAACTAAAATAGATATATATTATATTATATTAATATTAATAATTATATTATGTAAAAATTATAATTAATATATAATTGTTGCATTATGATACAAGTGTTGTCCTTGATGGCAACTCACTCGTAGGTCAGTTTAGATTTGATAAAGGGAAACTCACATTATAACAGGTCAATTCAGAGGTAACACGGCAATGGTACAAAAGATCAGGAAGTTGGAACAAATCACTACAAAAAAGAATGAAGAAGTTGAAGAAAAAGGATGTCTTAAGTCATTTAAGCTGTATACATAGGTTCACCTTGTCTAAGCAGCATATACACGAAGGTTAATAGAACAAAAAGAGCGTATACGTATGCACGCACTTTCACAAGAGGGAAAACGCGTATGGTTTAGAAAATCAAGGAAATTTAAGATTAAAGAATACCAAGTGTCAATACCATAGTATTGGCCCACAATATTGAGCGGAGTAATGATTATTTTATCCCATCCAAGAATACCATAGGCTCTAGGTGTTGTTTTGGTCTGAGGCATTGAAAAAGGCCAAAAAACTATATAAGGAGGAGAAGATCAAAGGGCCAGGTGTGCAAGTGAAAGGGTTTCTCAGGAATACTTCTATCTAAAGTATATTTTATGTTGTGGGGACTATGATTATGATATGATCTGAAATATTTTGTGTACCTTGGATAGAACATTGGATTAGGATTATGAGACCTGAAACGACTTATCATTGTATGATCTGAAATATTTTGTGTACCTTGGATAGAAAATTGGATTAGGATTATGAGACCTGAAATGACTTATCATTGTATGATCTGATATTGGTTTGGTTAGATATGATTGCTTATGCATGTTTTATTCTTTAAATATCATGTTCTAGGTATGTCTGAAGTCTAGAATAGTAGCGAAGTTGTAAGTTAGTATTTGCAGATATATACGCTAGTTCACCTTGGTGAAGGCATGCATACACGTTGGTTCGACTTTTCCAAGTAGTGTATGCAAAAGAAAAGCCCGTTGTTCAGAAATGACTGATCTATTTGATCTGTGTTGCTGTTTTATTGCTGTCTATCAATTATGTCTTCTTAGATCTAAAAGTAGAATTGAATGCATAAGGAGGTTGACTTTGATTGATTGATTGATTAAGTGAGAAGGGTGATATTTTCTACTATTTGTTATATCTCTGTAATTTGACAGTAGATCTTTAGAACGTTACTGGTTGATACAATTTTGATTTGGAGGTTTTTATGATTCAATAATTTTCGAGGTATACATAGGTTTGGTTAAAGGAAGTAGCGTATACATGCAGGTTGGCTTCAATGAAGAAGTGTATACATTCTGACATATGATTCGTGAGGTTAAAGTTGGTTCTAGTTGATGATGTAGGCTTTTGGGTTCAACACAGTGTTCTAGTGACAATGATCTGATTGTTCAGATTGAACAATTGTTGGTAGATGTAGTTATTGCAGTGGTGATTAATTGTGTGCTGATGTACTAGGAGTATCTAGTCTGAAAATTTATGAAATGTAGTCCCTAGAGGAAGAGAGAAGGTCGTAGCCTTCTGTAGGCAGGTGCCTACGTACTAGTAAACATATCAGCTAGTACAAGAGCTAGGGTATTATAGCTCCCTTCTAGTAGAAGCTGGAGAATGAGAGAAGGTTGTAGCCTTCTGCAAGTGGGTGCCTGCGTATTGGTATGAGTCTGCACCAGTACAAGATTAAAAACAAATTTTCTTTATATTAAAAGAAGATAGAGATGACAACAGTAGGTGGTTTTTCTCCCACATTGGGTTTCCATCATAAATCTTGGTGTTCATGTGTGTTACTTATGTGTGATGGTTTATTTCTGTTCTTACTGCACATAGCTACTATTTAATAAAGTACTGATGCACTGATTAAAGATCAACACATGATGAAATAACTGAATTATAAGTTCACTGGATATACACTAGTTTCCTTAACAACAGTTGCATGCACACGCAAGTTCAATTCACTGAAGTAGCGTATATAAATATGATTATGAAATGAAAAGTTATTGAATTGTAAATACCGATTCACCCCCCCCTCTTAATATTATTTCCAACAATTGGTATTGGAGTAGGTCCTTCAGAAGAAGCTTTTTTGCTTGAAGGGAGATCTATCAAGATGAATAATCATGAAGGCATGGGATCTATCAGACCACCAATATTCAACAGAAACAACTTGGAATATTGGAAGATAAGAACCAGAGCATATGTTCAGTTACTTGGAGCTGATGTTTGGGAAATTATGGAAGGAGGATACCAATTTCTAGCAGCAATACCCATAGATACACTAGGAAAGAAGCTATATGAAACCAATGCCAGAGCCATCAATACTCTATTGGAAAGTCTGTCAGAATAAGAATTTGTCAAAGTCATGCAGCTCAAGATAGTCAAAGAAATATGGGACAAAATCATTTAGAGCTACGAAGGAGACTCCTAGGTAAAATGTGCTAAGCTCCAAACTCTTAGAATTCAGTATGAAACTCTCAAGATGCATAGTGATGAAAGTATGGCTAGTTACTATTTACGCGTAGATGATATTGTTAATTGTATGAAGAATTTGGGTGAAGAAATAAAGGAGGCTACTTCAGTAGAGAAAATTTTGAGATATTTGTCTTCTAAATTTGAGTCAAAAGTGTCGGCCATAGAAGAAAAGCAGGACCTTCAATCTATTACTGTTGTTCAACTTCATGGAATTCTAACTGCCTTTGAAATAAGGAAATGAGGTTCATCAAATATTAGAGAAGTCGCTTTCAAAGCTTCAACGAAGGGAAAAGAAAAGGAACATCTCGAGGAATCAGGATATATTTCAGAAGAAGATGAGGTAAACTTTGTAAAGAAGCTTCAATGGGGTTTCAGAAGATTCAAAGGTAAGATACCATTGAAATGTTTTGCTTGTGGTAGAGTTGGCCATTATGATGCTAAATGTCCTCATAAAGATAATCATGAAAAAGGAGAGGAGTCTACAAAGGGTAATAGAAAAAAGTTTGTTAATATAAAAAGTTATTATACTCATGAAGATAGTGATGGCATGTCTAATAGTGATAAAGATGAATCTGAACAAGATTTTAAACTACTCATGGATTATGACAATAATGATTTTATGGATGCTTTGGAAGAGGAAGATGTTATTGAAGAAATCACTCAACTTAAAATCTATTTGGAAGAAAAGAATATGGTCATAGACACTTTGACACATCAGCTCATTGAAAGAGAAAAGCACAATGAAAAATTAGAATGTGAAGTAGTGGGTCTAAGAAAAGAACTTGAGAAGACAAAGTCTCTTAATCCTAGATTTTCTAAAGGATCAGAAGCTTTAGATGAAATCATCGAGGTTCAGCGTTCTCCTCTTATAAAAACCAGTCTTGGATATAATGGAGAAACATCTCAATCACAAAAGCCATCATCCATCACTAGAAGCTATCTCGATGCAACAAAGACCAATGAATAGTGCGTCAATCTTTAGCAAAAGCCTAAAAGTACTCCTCAGGTAAATCACACTCATTCTACTCCAAGGGTGACCATCAATAGAAGCATCAACCAAAAGGTAAACAATACCAAAAGATCTTATGATCACATAAACTTCTTTAATGGACAATGTTTTTCATGCCATAAATTTGGTTATAAGGCTGCTCAATGTGTTGCATACAAAACTATCATGTTTAGAGAAGCACAAAAATAAAGGAGTGTGACAGGAATTAAGAAAATTTCTTACAGTAACATTTCTCCTCTTGAAGATGAAATTGAATGTTCATTTTGCAATAACTTTGGTCATGAAGAATCTAAATGTAGGAGAAAATTTCGGCCAACAATTCAAAAGGAACAAACATCATCAAATTCCAAGGTATGGAGAAAGAAGGGATTTCAATCAGATGTGGCATAGATCTATTTGCAGAAGGATAAGAAAATCAATGGTACATTGATAGCGGATGCTCTAAACACATGACATGTGATAACAATAAATTCCTTTCATATAATGCTCTGGAAAAGGAAAATAATGTCTCTTTTGGAAATGACACACCAACTGTCATTAAGGGTAAAGGTTCTGTTTATTTGAAAGAAAAGGTTAAATATGGAAATGTTATGTATGTTGATGGTTTAAATCATAACTTGTTGAGTGTCAGTCAAATGTGTGATCAAGAAAATGAAGTTTTGTTTCGATCAAACGGATGTGTGGTTCATGAGCTTGATACATGAAAGATAGTAATCAAAGGTACCATAACTCTAAGCAATCTATATATATTAAAAGGAAGTCAAGGCCAATGTTATTTAAGAAAAATATAAGAGAACTGGTTATGGCACAAAAGATTGGGGCATCTAAGCTTTTCTCAAATAAGAAAAGCATGTAGACTCAAGGCAGTTCGTGATCTTCCAGATATCGTCATCCCATAAAATACCATCTACAAACCATATCAATTCGGTAAGGAAACTAGAGTTCATTTCAATGAGAAAGAAGGATCAACAAGTAAGCCTCTTGAACTCATTCATACTGATCTGTGTGTGACAACAAGGAAAAAGTCACCTTGTGGAGAAGAATACTTCATTTTATTCATTGATGATTTTTCTAGAATGTGTTGAATTGGTTTACTAAAGCATAAAAGTGAAGCATGTGGAAAGTTTAAAGAATTCAAAGCTTTAGTTGAAAATGAATCACGTCAAAAAATCAAATGTCTCTGATCTGATCGAGGATGAGAATTCATATCAAATGAATTCTTTGAATTTTGTGAACAACATGGAGTAAAAAGACAATTCTCTGTTACCAAAAATCCTCAAAAAAATGGTGTGGTGGAAAGAATGAACAGAACAGTTCAACAAATGGCTCGAGCTATGCTTGATGAATCTGGAGCTCTTGCCACCTTCAAGGGTGAAGCAACATTAGATGCCGTGAATATTCTCAACAAAGCCGTGGTATCCTAAAGATACATATCTCACTCTTCATGCATATACATATGTAGATTGGACATGATATGTCGATAATAGAAAAAGCATTAGTGGAGGTGCATTCTATATGGGATCACGGTGTTATCAGGAAAACTAGTGTCCATTCAGATCTGCTAGTCCCACTAAGATGGGTAGCTATCTTAGAAACAAACAAACTAAAGTTACTTGTGTCTTCCTTTATGAAAGAGAGATGAGAGAGAAGCAGAGAGTACCAACCTCAGTCTTTTTCTTGATTCCTTTCTCGTTTCCTCCCTCCTTTAATAGAGCTTCACCACTCTTTTGTCACTTGTCCCACTTCAAAGAACACATGTATAGTCAAAGAAACATAATACCATCAAAGAATAGAGATCTATAACCATAAAAAATATAGGATCAGATGTACATTAACCATACAAATGCATACACCAATACAAGATTCAGAAATACACAATAATATGGAGGAAAAATCAAATAGCTTTATTGATAAAACTAGTAGAAGAGAGGATTACAACCCAACGATCTGACCCAGTGCCATCCTCCCAGCTTGAAAGCCCTCTTCACCTCATGAAAAAGCTAGATCACCCAACACTATGATGTTTCACAAGAGAAACCAACAACACTTCCTTACAAAATACAAAATTCCTGCCTTTGGATCTCTAGAATGAGGGATCCATATATAGATATTTGCAGGTGGGTGAGTCAGCTTCTGGTATTTTTATTAGTTTCATTTCTTTGATAGTTCTTGGTTCCACTTGGAGATTTCATGATCTCTTACTCATCCCTGAGCGAACTCAGAGAGGCAAGTTTCAAATGAGCAGTTTCTAGAAGATTCTATGGGTTTCCACCTAGCAACCTACCTCTTCCATTTGTATTCTCTCAATCATCACACCCTACAGAAGGGATTTTCTGTATGCATCGCACCCTGTATGTGTAACAGGTGAGATGCATTGCACCCTCAACATGGAGCAGTCTGTATGGTCTAATTTTAACTAGTTCTGAGTAGTTTTTCAGGGAGAATTTATGGGAAATGATGTAATCAGCTGATCTTGTTCCTTTAGGGTATGAAACAACACTTTTAGGGGCTTAGAAGCCCTCGGTTTATGGACATATGTGATTGGGGTTGTAGTGCCCAAATATGTCTATAACAGTTCCCCCCTAAAGCATGAGGTCGTAAATCTTCTGATGTTAGGTGAAATGCTTTATCATGAGGATTCAAGGTTTTTCGAACTGGAAGGTGACCTGTAATTAGATAAAATACAATACATTATCTTCATAACATTTTCATGATCTAGCTGAGGCGGGCATTCCCATGCTTAGCTTTGTAAATTCATTTTTATGTACATAGGATAGAAAATTGTCTATGTGGCAGATTGATGCTTCTAGTAGAGCCATCATTCCTTAGCTTGGATTATTATCTATGTAGCTATGATGTACATTTGATGTCTTTATTTTCCTAAAGATATCGCAAGCCAAATGGATGAAACTAGATCTAGGGTCTTCAAACTCATTCAGTCTTCACCTGAAGTACAAGTCGATCCATGTGAAAAGATGTTTTGATGTCGAACATGGAAAGACATCGCCTGATTACCAGCCAATGATGTAAGTTGTTAACAGGCACAAGAGGAATCACCGATAATGATGATGACCCTCAAGGTACTGCAGTATAATTCACGTGGTGTGAATACATGAGTCGATGTTGAACACCACGTAAAATCTTTCGGTTGAAGGCCATTGATGTAAACCTGTCGCCAGAAGTGAGAAACTTGCCATTGAGGCATGCAAGCTTCAAAGTACTGAAAGGGTTGTTCCTAAGTCGACTTCTTTGATAATGAGCTGATGTCGACAAGAAGTGATTCATCGTAGGAGGGCCTTAATGAATCCCACATCTACAACACGAAATGGAGCAAATGATTATGCGGAGGTGAAAATGATCTGATGATACAAGGTTCAGGGTGGCGGTCATGAAAGAATGGAGCGTGAAGGTATTACAACGGATGAGGCATAAGCTGGGTTGGTGAATTCTCTAAGCGACTTCTCTTGAACATATTGGTGACACTAAAATGGATTGATAGCGTTAACCCCAAAAATGGATGGTACGGAGGACCAATGGTGATATGACCGGTGAACAAAATAACCCAACCTGACTCAATCATGGTGATGGAGTGAAAGTGTCATGTTCAAGAGTGACCTGCTACCAATAAAAATTCTTCAAGTTTTCTTCCCAATTTTTACTCAGTCATTTTTGACTAGTACCTCTTTATTTTTGTCAAGCTTGAGGAGGATAACATATGCTTGTTCTATAATTTTCCCTTCGAGCAAACCTGTCGCTATGTTTTAATGAGCCTAGCAACAATGAAACTTGCTCTTGTCTATAATGGACAAGTTTTTCGCTATTGTTTTAATGAGTTTAACGACAAAGATAACTCGGTACTTTTCAATTTTAGAGAGTTTGAAAAGAGACAGAAAGGAAACTCCAGTAATCCTTTTTCGTAGTATAATCCCTTAAGTCCGAAAAAGTATAAAATGATATGAAAGGGATGACTTTTTGATCACTTTAATGAGCCAAAAAATAAAAGTGTTCGATATTTTTGTGTAATGATCCCTCAGGTCTAAAAAGATTAAAATCTAGAGGAGGGATAACACTTCCAATGACTTTAACGAGCTAGAGAGGCCAATTACTTGGCAATATTTTTATATTTTGCAAGTTTAAAAAGATCTTAAAAGAGACTCGACTTTGAGGAACGAGTGATATTTTCAAGTAGTAGCTAGTTCCAGGTAAGGTTTGGAACTTTTCAATCATGACAGTGTGAAGAAAGTGGCTAACAGAGTCACTCTTTGTAGCTGTTCCTCAAAAGGGTAAACAATCAAGTGGAGGCGGATGATCGACTAAAAAGTGGAGGTGATGGTAAGAACATGACCAAGGCTCAAAAGCTAATAGTAATGTGATCACAAAGGTTATTTACCAGAAGATGGGTTCATTTTTTATTGAGCTTAAACTCTGGGGGAACATATGCTCATTGCTAGGTTTATTTTTTAACGAGCTTGAACTTTACATAAACCTGCTCGTGCCAGTCATATAATAAGGATATCTCTCATCCGTAGGTTCATTTTTTAGGGAGCTTGCCCCATGCACTACTTTGCTTCGGAGCCCTTTTTATGTAAGCTAGGAAAGACCCACCTACGAGGTTAAAGGGTTGAGAACCTACAAACTAAGAAAACGAGCCTACAAACTATGAAAAATAAAAGGTCATTTTTCACTTGCATGCAAAAGGTTTGCATGCCCCCAGATATAAAGAGAAGTAGAGTTTCCAGGTTACCATATGGAGGTTCTCACATTTGCAAGATTGTTCCATCCGCATTTGTAGGCAAAACACTTCCTTGGCTTTGTCCATCGCAATAGACAAAGGTGAATGATGGGACGCATCCACTCACATAACTTTTACGAGGGAATCTTATTCGAGTGTAATCCCATTTTCCTAAACAGATGGGTGTGTTAGACTAGTCATATATCCTACGCAGAAACTTTCCTTATACCTAGAGTTTTCCTGCCAAAGCAGAGCAAGGTGCATGCCCCCTAGGTTTAGTCACATTCACCGAATCACTCGCACTCATCAGGTGGACGGGCTGGAGGTTGATGCGACATTCCTTGTGCAAAAAGACTAGTTAGGGATGGTATTTGACTATTAGGTGTGTTTGAACTAGGAAATCAAAGCTGGTCAACGAGCTGGACCATTCTGCCTTCATACTGGAAACACATCACCCTAAAGAGTAAAAATAACTCCCATACTTTAAATATAGTCACATCCAAGGAGTAGATTGTAATCTAATGGCCCTTAGACTACCATCAAGTTCAGATAAATGGTTTTCCTTCTCATAGTTATAGGAAAATTTGGAAGGATCCCTAATGGTCGACTGGTTCCTTTGTTGAAGCCTGACAGATTTTGAATCTCAAGCAGAAGCGATGGCGAACCAAGCACTTTCCAAGTAGTTGAGGAAAGTATACTCACTTAGGCCCCTTCATCTATGATTGTATCAGTCATGATCATTTTGTAAGCTTGTACTATGATTTGGAATGGTACATTAAATGGTAGGCGGGGTCTCCCTAGTAGATTCAAATCAAAGGAAACAACTAGATTGCTTGGAGGAGGGACCAAATAGACAACCAAATGAATCTCTGACAAACTTCCTTCCCGCGGTAAAGGAATCGGTAGATTTCCCCCAAGTTCATTAGATTTTGTGTTAACAAAAAGAATTTGAACGGTGTCGTTCTCATTCTCTTTGATGATTGTATCATCTGAAGGTGGACCTTCTGAAGGCAATATTGGGTCGACTACCATCTCAACCTATTGACTGTGGTCCGGTGTGGACTCAGAGGGCTTATCTTCAATGATAGGTGCTTCAACCAGCAAAAAAGGTGTGTTAGTTGGATTTTCAATTGGTGATGGACTTGGAAAGAGTTTCTTGTATCCAGGAGGAAGCCGTAGTGGTGAAGCAGGACAGTTATCCAAGACTCTTTTAGCTTCGTCCAGGAAGGGACAATGGTGGAGGGCATGATCGCCTTCACACAGTCTACAAGGAAATTTAGATCTTCCTTTCTGTCCGTTGACTTTGTTTTCACGAGTTGACGGTGTACTCTCAACATGATCGTTAGAGGTTCAGGACATCGGATTGTGCAAGCAGGGAGACCAACCCCTTAAGATCCGTGGGATGCAAGGACAATCTCAATGATAGTGGTCTCCTTTACAAATGACACATGGAGATTTAGGTTTGGATGGTGAAATGTGTGGATTTTCGTCAGATGGTGCATGATTGCCCCCTTTTGTTGTTGGCTTCTTCTTATTCTCCTCCTTCCCTTTCTTCTTCTTCTCTATTACTTTTTTCTTAGTTTTACTAGCTTCACCAAGCGAAGAGGAAGAAGGAGAGGTAGAAACAAACGAAGTAGAAGGTTGGGGGGTAACTCTAGTATCATCTGGTTATTGATTTGATTGCTTAGGAATCATGGTGTTTTGAATGACAGAGGTTGAGAAAAGCCATATTGGCAGGCCAATTGTAAGTCCTGGAAGGGACAATGTACCCATATGAGGTGCACCCACATCTTCCCAAGAGGAGAAGGGACTAGGATTCCCCCCAAGGGGAAATCCTTGATTGGTGGACTCCATTTTCTCAACCTAAGACTAATGAGGGAACAATGATGTTATTCTGATTAAAATAAATTTTATGATGCTTTGAAATAACTTGCTTTTTCAAATTTAAAGAGTCGAGAAAAAGCTAAATATGACTCTAGTCACCTTCGATAATTAATGAGCCTGAAGTGACAAGTTCTCAGATGGACCTTTTCTTTTAAGGAGTCTGAAAAGGAACGAAAGTGACTACTCTGGAAATCTAGATAGAGGGATTACTAAACCAATCGCAAAACTGTAGAATACTTTTTACGTACGGTAGTAAATCTTCCCGAATACTGTGTTCAGTGCATTGCGAGCGATAGGGTAACAAACACGACTTCCCAAGGATAAAGGATATAGCTTATTGTAGTCTCCCAATATATACTCAATGGTACGTGGGAGCACAAGTCTGTACTGGCACTTGTCGTATCAAGGAGGAGGAATCACCTAACCTACGATGAAAACGATAGTTACCAGACTTTACGACGTTGGAATACGTCTCTAGCCTAGACTTCTAGACGTTGTGCATTAGGTTCCAAAGCCTTTTTATGTTCATTGAAATTTATTTTACAGTTGATCTTTCTTAAGAAGTTTTCCTTGAAGGTTCACCGTGTGATGTAGATATACAGTTCCTAAATATGCAATATAAGATGATAAACCGTCGTTTACTTTCTTTTTGCAATGAAAATCCTAGCTACTAAGGAAAGAGAAGTAAAATCCTTTCAACATAGAGCAAAGTGCACACACTAGAATGCACTGTCCTAAATAAATTTTTGCATGAAGTCTAAATGCGAATGCACATGCATGTATTTGTTTTTCAGTTTCCTTAATGTGAGAATGACAAAAAGAAAACTAAGTACAGATCTGAACTATCATTCCTCAAAGCAACACTTTAGCAATTTCTTTTCAAAACGAAAGGCAGATTTAGATGACACTTTTAATTTTGACTTGAAAACTACTTTCGACACTTCAAAGAATAGATGATCCAAATCAAATACAATAGAAAAAGTGTAATCAACTATCTAAAAGAGGAAGACTTTACGACACTCTTTTCTTTGACTGAAAGCGACACTTGCGACACTTTCAAATCAAAATACGACAGTTCGATTAAGCTACTATTTGCAAAGGAGAACTATAAATGATGAAAAATACATAAAAACATTCACAATTCTCTATCAATGGAGGCTGAATAATGCAAAGGAAAAGGGTTTCAATAGTGATATACTGATCATAGACAACAAAACTACTGAATAAAGCTAAAGACAATGAAGAGAAAACCAAAATCTGGAAGTAGAAACAGTCTCACCTAATCATCGCACTTGTAACACAGGGAAACAAGGATGCATCCCACCTGCAGCACACGGGAGGTGCGATGCATCCAGAATACCAATGAGAGATAGTGCGCTGGTCCAGGGATGAGACTGAGCTTGGTTTTTATTCACTGTTTGCAGCTTAGTTTAAGGACTTAAGCTGATATAATGATAGAACAATGTAAACTTTGAAAGTGGAATTGATACTGTTACCCGTTCCGTAGAGATAGCAAAAGAATACCCGATTTTGAAAAGGGGGGATGCAGAACACACATATTTTTTTTAGAGCATAGTTCTTGGCACTTTAATTTTTTTTATGTATATGACGTTTTAGAATGTTAGTAATATACATGCTGATTTAAAAAAGTGGTGATTCTATATCAGGTCATTTTTTTAAAAGACCTATTTTTTGACTTTAAATTTTCTAATGTATGAAATGTAAATAATTATTTTCTAAATTTAACAAATTTTGACACTTTAATTTTCTTATTGTTACAAAAAAACATATAAAATTATTTAAAAAGACAAAAAAACATAATATATATGTGTGTGTGTGTGTGTGTGTGTGAGAACCATAAAGAAAGTTGGCAAATAAAAACGAAAAAATATTAAAAAACTATAATTAGTAACTTAAAATAGGTTTTTTTTTAAAAGCATTAACAAAAAACTACTAAAAAAATAAAAATAAAAATAAAAAACACACTGATTAAAAAAAGGCCAATAAAATCTAAGAGACATTAAAAAAACTAAAATATACTCAATTAAAAAAAAACAAAAAACCAAAATATATATATATTATATATATATATATATATATATATTATATATATTAAAAAAAACCTAAAAACAATTTTAATTTAATATATATATGATTTAAAAAAACCATTTTTAAAAAAACATATAATTTTTCAATTTTAATAATAAACATTTAAACATTAAAAAAACATATATTTATTTAGAACTTTAAAAAATATATATGCACGCAGCTCCGCCACCTAGGGCCATGCCCCCACGCGCGGCCTGGCCGTGACCATCCAATTTTGAGAATCAGATAGCCACCCCCATGGGTGGTCAGGCGGTGGCTATTCGATTCTTAGAATCGGATAACCACCGCCTGACTGCCTGTGGGGGTGGCTATCCGATTCTCAGAATCGGATAGCCACCACCCAGCCACCTCCATGGGTGGCCGAGCAGTGGCCATCTGATTTTGAGAATTGGATAGCCACCCCCATGGTCAACCGGGCGATGGCTATTTGATTCCAAGAATTGGATAGCCATCCTTACGGGCATACGGGTGATAGATATTCGATTCCAAAAATCAGATAGCCACCCCATGGGTGGTCGAGCAATGGCTATTCAATTATGAGAATCGAATAACCACCTCCACCGGTGGTCAGGTGGTGGCTATTCGATTCTCAGAATCGGATAACCACCCCCTAACCGCCCTTGAGGTGGATATCCGATTCTCAGAATTGGATAGCCACCACTCGGCGTCCCCCATGGGCGGCCGAGCAGTAGCTATCCGATTCTAAGAATCAGATAACGACCACCCAGCCACCGCCACAAGTGGTTGAGTGGTGGCTATCCGATTTTGAGAATCAGATAGCCACTGCCCAACCACCTATGGGGGTGGTCAGGAAGTGGCTATTCGATTCAAAATAGCCACCACCGACCGCTCGTGGGGCGGTCGCCAATAAATTATTTTTTTTCAAATAAAATAATTTTTTTTTTTTTTTAAATACAATAAACATATTAACAAAATTTATTTTTATTAAAAAATTCAATTTTATCGCTACCGCCTCACAGTAGCCGGGCGGTGGCTATTTGATTCCGAAATCGAAAAATAGCCACACTTCCCGCCACCGCACGGGGTGGTTGGGTGGTGGCTATCCGATTCTCAAAATCAGACTGCCACCACTCAGCCGCCTGTGGGTGGCTGGGTGGTGGTTCATGATTCTCAGAAATTGGATAGCCACCGCCGATGCCGTGGGGGTGGCCGGGAAATGGCTATTCGAATCTCGGAATCAAATAGCCATCCGTCTGACTTGCCAGGGGCAGTGGCTGATAAAATTGGTTTTTTTTAAAATAGAAAAATAATAATATATATATTTTTTAAATACAATAAACGTATTTAACAAAATTTATTTTTTATTTAAAAAAACAATTTTATCGGCCCCTGCCCCCACGAGTAGTTGAGCGGTGACTATCCGATTCTGAGAATCAGATAACCACCACCGACCACCCCCAAAGGCGGCTAAGTGGTGGCTATCTGATTCCGAGAATCAGATAGCCACCG